>CAJNOI010000418.1:0-52724 GCA_905250115.1 Adineta steineri | reverse complement strand
TTTTTTTTGTGTAAGATCTATATGAAAAAGATTCTCCAGTGAGCTCTAGAAGATAGTCAAATGTTCTAATTACTGATGAAGGATATTCTGAATATTTCAATAAGACACACACACACTTTCATAATTTCTAGGTGGTCGAATGGTCCTGATAATTGTCGACAAACATTATTACATCGAGCAGTTGATGAAAACAATGAAAGTGTTGCCTGTTTTCTTATACGAAGGTATATTGATATTGTTGAATATTTATTTATCTAATGTATTCATTCTTAACCTAGTGGCTGTGATATTAATTCCCCTCGTCAAGTTGGTTTCAATGGTGAAACACCTGATATATGTAAAACACTTGAAAGTCCATTACATCTTGGTATATAGTTTATTTGTTTTTAATTACTTAATCCTTTCATTATGTTTTAGCTTGTCAATGGGGTCTCGAACGAGTTGTTTCAACATTAATTGAACATCATGCAGATATTAATAAAAAAGTATAGTTTTGAAGATTTCATGACGATTATTATTTTCTTTTTTTTAGGATGCAGAAGGAAATACACCACTTCATGTTGCAATTATTAATCAACATATAAATATTATTAATTTACTTATTCGTGCACCAAATTTAGATCTTTCAATACGTAATAAACAAAATCAAACATCATTTGCTTGTTCAATTGTTTCAAAAAATAATGAAGCAGCTAATCTTATTTTAAAACGAGAACCCAATGCAGCTGAACAAGTAAATGAAAATTTACTTTTTTTTTTATCCAGTCAATAAAATCTTTATTTTTAGATTGATAATAAAGGACGAAATTTTCTTCATATAGCTGTACAAAATGGTGATATTGAAAGTGTTTTATTTTTATTAACTGTTCATGTTAATGTTAATAATCGAGTACAAGATACAAATCAATTAACACCACTTCATCTATGCGTACAAACAGGAAATGAAATTATTCTAAGAAATTTAGTAAGATATTCAATATATATTTTTCTCTTGAAATAATTATTTAATTTAGTTACTTGCTGGAGCTAATATTAACAATGTAACAGCAAATCGTCGATCTGCTTTACATATTGCATCGGAAAATAATCGAGGTTTTATTTGTAGTATTCTTATTGAAAATCATATTCAAGCAAATTTACTTGATTCAAATCAAAATACTGGTATGTATATAATATATTGTTTTGTTTGTATTCTAAATAATCTCCTCCGAAGATGGGCATATCTAGAAACAGTTTTGATCTTTGTCAAACGACTACAATTGTATTGCAAATCATTTTATCTATAGAATAAGCGAATAAAAGATATTATCTCTATTCTATTATCAAGACTAATATTCATACCGATTTGTTTTCATGAATATAGAATAATTAGTAAAACCCAAGAGGAAACCATTACATTGACTACATAAATATATATTTAGCACTTCATCTGGCTGTTCAACATGGTCATTCTGATGTTGTACGTCGTCTATTATCCGAATCAGATATAGATGTATTTACACTTAATAACAAGTAAGATAAATCATTATTTATTCTTATTTCGATTATTTCTTTTTCTAGAGGAATGAATTGTCTTCATGTCTTAGCACATTATAGTATGGAAAATGCACATTTAATATTTGCTGCTTTATTAGAATTTTATCCCAAATTTCCTCTTGATATCCAAGATGGACAAGGGAATTCTGGTAAATTCGAAAAGGGAATTTATTCTTATTTTTAATCATTTCAAATTTATTTAGCTCTTCTATCAGCTTATAAAAATGGTCATGGACAATTATGTCGTGCACTTGTAACAGCTGGTGCTAATTTAAGTATTTGTAATAATGATCTATTATCAATATTTACTATGCCAGTAGCAAGTAAAGCTTTATTAGTTAATATTCTTGGTACGTATTAAATTATTGTTTTTTTTTCTGACTAAGAAATCTATTCAAAAATTTATTAGATATTATTCCACATGAACCGCCATGGGGTGAAGGTGAAACATGTTTAGAATGTGGAGTAAAATTTACTATAACAAATCGAAGACATCATTGGTTAGTACTTCACTAATTTGAATATCTATAATTATATTTGTAAATTTAGTCGACATTGTGGTCGAGTTTTATGTAAACGTTGTTCTATGAATGAATTGCCAATAATAAAATTTAATTTACCAAAACCAGTAAGAGTATGTCAATTATGCAATGATGTATTAACATTTGGTGTTATGGCTGCTCGTTAATCAATTGTTAAGATCTGATTTTATATCGTTATGCAAACTTTATCTTGTTCTTTTCTCAAGTTATAATTTTTATATGTAAAATTTAAAAAAAAATCTGAACTAGTCAAACAATTCTAAACGCATGTTTGTTGTTTTCTTTGTTAGTTTTCAATGTTTTGTTTGATTGAATCTCATAAAATTAACATTGTTTTCTTTGTAAACATTTCAATTATAACATGAATTTAATATATATATTTATTTATATGGATTGGCAACTATCCTGATCTAATTAGGAAACTTAATGTTTATCTTTTTTTTTGTTATTTTGCTTTTGATTATCTAAGTTAATAAAAATAAATAAAAAAAATAACTATAATAAATATTCAGAGCAGAATGCTACATCCAAGGGGTGAACAACGGAGACTTCATGCATAAAGTCTCTTGTAGTCTTATAAAGTCTCTTGACGTCTTCGAAATCTCTTGAAGTTTTTTGAAATCTGCGAAGTGCATTGAAGTCTCTTGTAGTCTCTAGAAGTCTTCTGAAATCTTTTGAAATCTTTTGAAGTCTTTAAAATCTTGAAGTCTTGAAGTCGCTGTTACCCCCTTAGCTACATCACACAAAACAAAAACTCGTAGTTCTTTACAAATAGTTTTAATTCTTCTACTTTAGACATTATTTCAATGGTACATGTTTTTATAATTAGGTGAGATTAACTAATAAGTACAAGTCGTAAATAAGCATAGAATGAGCTATCTCTAATTGTATTACAACAGTGTTATTGAAACTGTAATTACTAGTATGATGCTGATGTCAAATCTGGTACAATATGTATCAATATGAATTTTTCTTGTATTGCATCTAAATGAAATTTAGTTCTATAAATATTCCGAGAACAGCAGATCTGAATTCCACAGTTGGAGCTATTCTAACCCTATTCGCTTTAATAGCATAGAAACGAAATTAAAATTGACTAACATAACAGTAACTATCTCCACTGAAAAGTGTCATCATTTAAATTCAGTATAAATACAACATTTTCATATAGATGTTAGCGTAATAGCTACTGTAAGAGTATTAGTACTATCTTAGTACGAATTCTAAGACAGGATAAAGAAAAAGAATCAACTTTATAAGATGTCTTTCTGATCTAGATTTTAAATTGTACATTCACTTTCAAACCATGTACATATATAAACAATTCTTAGGTCTAGCGGTAGTCTACAGACATTTCAAAGACATTAGAAGAATTTATTTTCCAATCGCTTAAGATAATACTAATTATCGATAAGATTTCGATATACTATATCACATAAGCTAACTGAAGTGACAGTATTAGGAAATTCTATATGTTCATCAAAATTCTCTTGTTAATTCCATGCAGTATATGAAAATAGCAGTAACGTATATTTAATAACTAATCAGTCTAACTGTACTTTAATATATATTCTTCATTATTTTTGTGTCAATATTTATTAGGAATGATATGCTCTTCACTCTATTACTTAACGTTTATGTC
This sequence comes from Adineta steineri, assembly GCA_905250115.1. Taxonomy (NCBI): domain Eukaryota; kingdom Metazoa; phylum Rotifera; class Eurotatoria; order Adinetida; family Adinetidae; genus Adineta; species Adineta steineri. The sequence goes on along the minus strand of CAJNOI010000418.1, from coordinate 49,004 downwards.
TAGACGTGTACCTGTTTTTTTCTTTTTTCACAAGACTATGTATGATTCGTAGAATGGTATTTTGATTCTTCGTCGGAAGGCGATGTATATGAAAATATAAAAATTTATTATTCAGTTTTATATAACGTATTTCTTCTTAGAGAAGATATTGAAGTTCATTGTTTACATTTCCTCATGATGACTAAATACTTTGACCCATATTCAAGATGTTATAGCCTTTATATACTACTTAATTAATTTACTAATCTTTTTCCTTATAGGCTAATGGAATAACTTCGAACTAATACCTCTCGGATAGAACATTTGCTTTACTAGTGAATTTAATATATCGTATAATTAAAAAATATCCATAGTAATAAACAAGAGAAAAAGGCCTTGAACAATATTCGCTTTTTCTTTCATCATGTAAAAACATAAGAGGAATAAAGAAAAATAAATTACAATTTACATTTTAATAATAATTTCTTGTCGTGTCAAATCATTCTTGTTTTTCTTCTTATATTAAAATGACTAAGAAATTCTTTTTCGATATACTAATTGACCTATCTTCTTATAATAGATTACATACATACTTATCTATAATTCTTTTCAAACATGATTTAACTAACTGCGTTTATATTCTCTATATAAAATAGATAGTGAATAATAGGTTATTTAAATATTTATTTTAAGAAGAATGAGATAAGGAATTTCATAATCTAAATATAAATCTTCCTTACAAATAATTGTGCATTGGATTTTATTGACTGATATTATATTTTCATTCTATATAAGAAAAATCTCTTTTATATTTATATTGAAAAAAAAAGAAACAAAAAAAAGAAAGGAATGTATGTGTTACATTACACAGATACAGACAAAGACTAGAATAAACAAGAATAGAATTGTATTTATATATATTTATATATTTATATAAAGAAAAATTTCATTTTTATTTATTGAAAAGAAATTCACGGTGATAAATGATCGTTTAATGGTGATGAAGAATTGGATTCATCACCATGACTTGAGTCGTCATCTTGATTATGGTATGGTTCTTGTTTAACAAGTCGTTTGGGTGAATTATTTCCATTAACATTATTTGCAAATGGTACCATACGACTCATTATAGCTCGATAAGCAGCCATTTGTGGGTCAAGTAATGAATTCGATGTATCATAATAATCACCATCAACGATAGGTACAGTTGGTTTATGTTGATGTTGATGTTGTTGTTGATGATGTGGTGGTTGTAATTGTTGAACATGTAAATCATCATCGTCATTCATATTTTCAAAATCATTTATTGTTGATATATGATTACTACCATTATTACTTAGACCTAATGGCATTGAATCATCATGAACTGATGCTAATAGAAAAGAAATATATATATATATATATTTGTCTATTAGAAATGATTATGTATATACTTCGTTGACTTTTAGCCATTTTTCGTTTATTTTGAAACCAATGTGTTACAATAGCATCGGTTACTCGATCACGTTCATTTAAAACTTCATTATTACCTTCAGTACGTGTTCGTGCATCATTACATATTCGAGCTATATCTTCACGACGCCGTGGATCAGGATATGGATTATCAAGAAAAGCTTTTTCGAGAATCTGCAAGAAAACAAAATGAAGAATTTATTGATAATTCCAATATATTTTACATCAAGATGTTCAGGACGAAAAGTAAATCGTGTACGTTTTGGTGCGTCGAATGAAACAGGTGATGAATTATTATTTATTTGAGGTTCACTAAGACGAGGTACTTTCGTGGGCGGTTCACATGATGATGTTAAGTTAGCGAGTAATTCAGCAGATGGTGGACCATTACCTAAATAATAATATATATTTATTCTTTTGACTATTCATATAAAGGTCATAAGTATCAAATGAACAATTATGAATTCAAAAAAATTGTCGAACTGATCGTATCAATCAGTTAAACATAAAAATTAATGAGCCTATTTCGCTTTTTACTAATGATCATTAATGTTACCATTATATATCAAATTAATATTTAATGAGAAAAATAAATATAATTTACCCATCGATTGAACTATTTTTTTATATCTTATATACCACCGACATATAGCCATTCGACCATTTTCAGATAAATCAAATAAATCTCCACGTAAAAATTTTGATACATATGCTTGATTAACAGCTGAAAAAGAACAAAGAATTTATTTTTTAAAAAACGAAAAATATAAGAAATCTTACAAGCCATTCGTGCTATTTGTGATTGTTTGAGATCATATCGATAGACAAATACAGATATTTCATTATGAATAGCAACATCACCTTTACTAGAAAAAAAAGAAAATTCATTTTTCAGAAGTAATTAAAGGAAATTATAATTATTTTATTACTAATAATAAAAATGATAAGATCATAATTTGAATTTTACGATAAAAAAAGAGAAAAGCAATAAATTAATTTATGATTATTTATCGATTAGTTTATAACCTTGATATTTATTACTTGATAATAAGTAATAAAACTTTCGATAAGATATAGGAGTAAATATTTTCTTTTATTTATTTATTTGTTTTTCTATTGAACTTTTTAAGGTTTCTTATTAATTTTTATGATAGATTCATTTCAATTGCTCATTGTCAATGAAGTAGTAATAAAAATTAATATCGTATTTTTGTTTAAAAAAAAATTTTTTTTTATTTATTTTTCTGCTCTGTGTTCAATATTTCTATTCTTATATATATGAAATACATACGAAAGTAATTCTTGTAATTCTCTTGTTTCTTCTTCCAAATCATTTTGAGTCATTGATTCATATTGATTTACATTGGCTGAATTGATTTCGTTACCACCATTTCTTGGACGTGGAGTATTCACATTTAATGGTGGTGTAGGATGATGTAACTGAGTATGATATCCATTAGAAGTTGTTGATGACGATCTTGATGCTAAACCATTGACAGTATGACTATGGGGTCGTTTATTATTATTATTATTATTATTATTATTATTATTGTTATTATTGTTTGAAGAAGATGGAGATATCTGTTGTGTAATCATAGTCGATGGCGAAACAGGATCAGGAAGAGGAACGTTTGTTGATGATGAAGGAGGTGCTGTATTAAATAGATTTCCAAGTTCACGATCAAGACGATCAAGTTCATCATAAGCTCGTATAATTTGTGTTTTTGATAAATGACTATTACGTAAACGTCTTAATAATTCCCATTGTTCAACAGATAACTGTAATGATGTTGATGATAATCCATCTCGACTGTTCGATGATGCTTCCATCGTCATCATACAGTACCTATTAATGTCTATAAAAGAGAGTAGAGGAATAAAAATGTGCAATCGAAAGGGAAAGAGAAAATGATCGGCGATTAACACAAATACGAGCCTCGTTTATTCGCGCTCGATTTGCATATTCACGAATATATAGTGTTATATGAGAGGAGAAAAAGAAGAGATAGGCCAAGTTTAATTGCCAACACATTAACCGTCTTGGTACGGTCATATATATATATATATAAGAATCAAAAAGTAATCTAGTCGTTTCTTTTTAGTCTTCCAATTTTTTCTCGTTTCTTTTCATCAAAGTCAAAACCGAAAGGCTTTTTCTTTGTATGTCGATAGAATAAGAAATAATAATTAAAAAGAGATTAACAACTTTTTTCTCTCTCACTAGGAATTTTTCTATTAATATTAGACATATTATATATATATATATATGTTTATACTGTACTCTTACCTTTTGCCGAACATATCGATGTCTTTGTCTAATTAAGAAACGAACAAGTGAGGCAAAAACAAAGGGAAGTTAATTAACGATAAAATGTTTTTTGATTTTTAATCATTTCTTTGGCCGTTTTTTTATACAATGAAGACTATGGCGATAGAAAAAAAGAATTTGATCACATTCTTTACATTACCCTTATGATACATATATAACTAATCGAAAATGAAAACGAATTCTCGTATTTCTTCTCTCTTCCTGTATATTCATATATATGCGCGCACCAATGCCTAGTCAATAGAGAGATAGTTAAGAGGAAAATAAAAGAGTAGACGAACGTATAGTGTCACCCATAGTTAAACTGTCTTTGTTTGTTCTTGTCGAGTTGAATGTCTATGTGTGTGGAAAAAAGTAATATTATTCCGAATGAAGGGGAAAGAGAGAAGAGAACTGTGCTCGAAAATAATAATATTATTATTATTATTATATTAACAACAACGATGAAAATAGATGGTGTAGTCAGCGAGAAGAACAGAAAAAAAGAGAAGAAAAAAGAAGAGAATGAGAAGATGTCTAATAAATCAGACGAGAGGCCCGGTCGAGTTGTCGGGCAGTTTTTTTCTTCGTTGTCGTTAACTATCTCTAGTCATCACCGCTGTCGACCGAGTGTAAAGAAGAACGAAGCAATACTTTTTTTGTTCTGTAGTCATAACCAATGAATAATTAGGAAAAGTGAATCGAATATGTGTTAAAAAAGAGGAAAAAATGTAGAATTTATTCAAATTTTATTGTTCCTCTTCTTGAAAAACTCTTATTATTTGATTTTATTGTTAAAGATAGACATTTTTATTTTTAGTTCTTTTTAAATTTACTTCTTTCCTATGTCATAATGATATTATGAAATAGAATAGAAGAAGAAAAAAAGAGAGAAAGAACCTATTAATATATTCAAAAAATCAAACAATTTCATTCATCATCATATTTGAACTGTTTGACATGAGAAATACTTCCGCTTTTCATTTACAATGCCACTTAAGCAGAAATTTATTCTTTCAAGCGAATAGTTTTATAGGAAAATCGAGTGAGATATGAATATATAATATAGTTAGTATAACGAAACTTGTTTTCCTTTCGAAATATAAGATCACTCTACCGTATCGAAGAGTGCTACTGTTAATAGAATTATTATTATAATATCATTTAATAAGCATGATAGATTGATGTCATACATGATCGGATATATTAGATCCTTTCAACAATTCTCAGAATGTTATCTACTTTAATTGTGAAGAGAACATGTCTATTATAATAAAGTCAAGTATAAAATTACAAATATTTTCGACTTCACTAAACAAAATAGCTGAAAATAGGAACTATTCATCATACTTGTACTATTTCACCTTATATATTTAATTAATGATAGACGCTCTATGACATGTTTCATATGTCTTTCTGTCTACGCTATAGTAATATGTGTTAACTTAAGAACTACAAGAAGAGCATAATAATATAGTTTGATCTAACCTTTAGAAAACAAATTTTTCTAATTAATAATAAACAAGTGGATATTCTAAATAAAAGATCTTGATGACATTACATCGTAGACTATTTTCAAGAGAAAAACAATTGAATACGTCAGAATGATTAATAATTAATTTATTATTTTATTGCTAAATAATTGAGGATAATATTACATTAGAACAAAAAAAGAAGTAGATCTATATGATTCTTATAGGACATATTTTTATTAACATCATGATGAGAAGAACAAAAAAGAGAGAGAGAGAGAGATTAAGTCGAAGTGTTTCTTATTAAAAATCGGATTAAAAATAAAAATAATATTGATAACCGGATTGTAATTCTAATGAAGAAAAAAAAATTGACTTGTAACGTGTTTGATTAATTTCAAAGAGATTACTTTATTGTATTATATTCAAATAATGAGAGTTGATTTAATTTTACTAGACTTAAAATATAACAACTGAAGATCCAATTAGAAAAATGAAAATTTAATAATAATAAAACAAATGCTTTAAATTATTTCTGAGACATTTACACAAGAAGAATGGATTTTTGTCTCTAAATGTCCATCGTAAATTATGCAAATTTATTTATAAAATTATATTTCGTATATATTAATCTGTATAATCATTCTCATACTGATGCTGTTATAATAATTATCTAAAAAAAAGAAATTAACATAAAATTAATTCTCGAATTTCAATTTTCTTTTTTTTTTGTATTTGCTTATAGTACGTGTTTATAATTTATTTATTAATGATAGAGAAATATGTTTTTTTATTCTCTTTAATATATATTTAGTGAATCATCTGCTTCCTTGTAACATTTTCCTGTATGTAAGCCGACATAGGTTAATCAGTAAAAGCATAGCAAGAAAACAAAAAAAATGCTAGTCTAAATAAAAATATGACTTGTTATATAAGATCGTGTTAAATCATATGAATAATATGGTGATAGTCATGAACTGTGTTATACAAGATTATCCTTTAAGAAGATCATTATATCAAATAATAGAGGAAAAAAAATAAAATTGCAAGTATTTCTTGCGGAAATATTGGCATCATATTCGTCGATTAAATGGATAAGATTATAGAATAAGACGTTGAAATGTTAAACGTTATCGAGTACTTCGTGTTGTTTTTACCAAGATTAGTATTAACCGATGACATACTATACAAAATTTTCTATGAACGACAAGTTAATACTACCATTAAAAGAATTAATTCTTTGAAAGTAAAATAATAAACGAAAATATCATAATCAGCTTTCATAGAAGATTTTCTCAGGCAAATTTTAAATGTCACTTAGAATGTAATAGAATATTTTCTCGAGAACAAGATAAGTTTTTCGAAAATCGTTAGATATTTCGCATATATCTGTGCGGACCCAACGTTATCAGTTCAGTAGATAAATCCAGCTGAGATACATAAACTATTGTCAAAATATAGACACTATCAATACATTGAAGATCTATATCATGAGATAAACAGAAAAAGGAAGTATGCTTTTATAAATTCGGGTTATTCGAGATATACTTAAAAGATAAGTATATCTCGAATAACCTGAATGAATTATTATATTAATCCTAAAGCAAGAATATTTTTATGTACAATTATATTGAAGTAAATTTGTATATCGTAAACAGTGATACTTTCATTCACGAAAAAGAATAGATTATATATTTTCATATAAAGAGCGAGAGAGTAAATATAAACATGTAGTAGAAATAATAAATAAAATATCTTGAGGATGTAATATCAATATATATATATAACATCCATACTCTAAAGGTTTAATGCAATTATGTTGCAATGTATCATTATACTACAAAAATCTATTTTGAACAACCATATAATACATCCAACGAAGATTAGGAATAATTTAACTAAGAATTTGTTACATTTTATTATCTATACGTATAAATTCAACAAGATTTCTTCTTAATGATATCAATATCATGAGAATCCGATGCTACTATTTATCTAGAAAGCACATCAAAGTACCTAGTAAATATTGAGCCAGAATGACATTTTGAAGAAATTGAAAATAAGTCTATGGTAAAACTAATTATTACTTGATGTCGCAGATAAGGGCATCTTGAAAGTAGTTACATTTCTTATATGCTACTGGGAGGATTGAATTAAATATTCATTGATAATCTCAGTTCGGTCTGATGAGTTTCGCAAATGTAATCACTAAACATAAGTCGTTATTTTTCAACCTACTTCCAGTTAGAAAAAATTTAGACGTTTCTAAAATAAGTTTAAAGAACGTGTTTTGATATTTTTATCGATAACAGAAATTGTGGTTGACGAGAAAAAAAAATGATAATCGAAATAAACTCAGCCGGAACATGTTTATATGTAATAATTATAATCAAAACACTCAAGTAAAAGATCCGATGCTACCGGAGAATAAAGAAAATCCGTTTTATTTTTATTTATAATGACAATCATCACTTTTGAACTTTTATAAATATTTCATAGATGTATTTTTTCTCGCGTTTATTGAAATTTTCCAATAGACAACAAACGATCATCGTTTAATACGAAATATTTTAATTGGAATACAACAATTTGATACGAATTCATCTTGATTGATAACCTAGTATAAAAAACTTTATACAAAACATATATAATTATATGAATAATTACTTGTTCAATAATATTACATTTATCATCTAGCTTTAAAGAAGTTTGACTAGATGATGTTATTTTAGGTGAAATTGATGATGTTGAAGTTAACCACCAAGTTGTATAAAATGTTAAATTACTAGGACTTGATTTTAATTTCATCGCCATGTTCAGTAGTATATTTTAATATTGATATATAACAAGACAATCTATTTGTTCTTCTTGCCGATAGAATGCGACGAATCCATAAAGTAAGTACACAACATCTCATATTTCTATTTTTATATACCAATGTTTATCAAGCGTGATTAAAATTATAATAATTACTTTTTTTTCCTTACGTATGTTCATCTATTATTATCGTAATAAACTTCAATTATCTATGTTTATGTGAAGTTAAAGTATATTCTTCTAGTAGTTTTTTTTTAATATTAAAAATTCTTAATTATATATATATACAAAATTCTTCGAAAATAGAATTTATTTTTAACTAAAAAGAAAGTAATTGTGTCAATTAAATTAACTCAAGTATAATATTTCTGTGTTTTCATTGTAAAATAAATCTCCTGAGAAAAAAAACGATATGTTTTGTATGATTGTTGAAAAAAAGGAGCATTTGAGCTAAAACAAAATGAGTAACTATAGTGGTAATATTCAATCGAATGCAATATATCGTACTAAATTTATTCTATTACTTTTATTCAGTATACCATCAGTAATATGTGCACTTTATGTAGTCTATAATGTTGTAAAACTCAGATCATTTCGTAGACGTTTTCAAAATCAAATATTGATTATTCTTGTTTTTATTATATTATTTAATATAGTTTTTAATATTCCAACATCATTCAGGTATAATTTTGTTATCTATTAAGATTAGTATATTTTTGTATTTAAAGTTTTTTTGTTCGTGGTTCTGTTTTAATACATGCTGAATTTTTTTGTCGTTTTTGGCAATCGATCGATTATTTTCTTACGGCTTGTGTTCTTTGGTGTACAGCAATATTTACTATTCAACGATATATTTTTGTATTTTATCCAATTTATATTCGTTCTAAACGACAAAAATTAATTTTTCATTATGTACCACTTGTATTAATAAATATATATTTATTTTTATTCTATGTATTAACGATTTCCATCGATATATGTCATCATGGCGAGCATCGCGAGATAAAATATGATAAATTTTTATGTGGTGAGAATTGTCTTGATCGAGAAGGTGGTATATCAATGTTTAATTGGCTATTTAATATATTATTTCCAGTATTTATTGTTATACTTGGATCACTTATGCTATTGATACGTGTTCTATGGACACGACGAATGATGCAAAGAAATTTAAGAAATTGGTCAAAAAACTGGAAAATGATTACGCAACTTTTAGGAATTGCTTTGATATATACACTAGTTTGGATACCTCTTATAATTATTTCTTTTATTCTAATAGTTAATGAAAATCATGCTTTTAGTAAATCTGTCGAAGATTATTTATATTTTATAACTTATCTATGTGAACTATGCGTACCTATCGTAGTTTTACTTCTTTCGTCTGAACTTATACAAAGCTTGAATCGACGTATATGGCCAAATTTTAACAGTATGCAATCTGTAACGATTGGACCGTATTCAACAAATGTTGAATAAAAAAAATCAAAAAAAAATGCTTTGCAAATTATAAGTATCAATATAAAACATTTTCGTAGTGTTAAACACATATTTATCTTTTTCTGATGTTTTCAACAATATTTTTATTGAATATATAAATAAAAAATTGTTTTATACATAACCAGATGTTTTGTCTTAAGTTTCTAAATAATAATGATTGGCGCCGTAGTTTCAATCTGAAAAGAAATAGAATCATTAACAATTAATTGAGAGTAACAAAACGATGAACATGAATTTACAACATATTCCAACATGGTTTAAAAATATAAATTTTTTTCGTGATGAATATATCGATACTCGTATTCCAGCTGCATTAATTAATGATGAGAATAAATTATTGGAAGAAAATGTTGAAGCAAAAATAAAAGAAATAACATCTAAACAATTAGATATCGATGAAAATATTGATCGTATTCAATTACTTGAAAATCATCATAAAATAATTCAAGATGAACTTCGAACTATACAAGTTTTCTTTCTTTTATAATATTTATTAATATATATATGTATTATTAATAGAGGTTGTTAATGGTACGTCGAACAGAAGAAACAACTGAACAATCACATATAGATATTGATCTTAATGAAATACAACGTCTCAAACGATTAACAATGAGTTTAGATACTGAATTGATTCGATTTACTAAACGAAAAATTAATTTCGAAGTAAATTGTATTCTTTAGTTTTACTAATAATCAGTTTTCAATTGAGAAAAATTTTTATTAGATGGAAATACAAGAATTAAATAAAGAAATATCAACAATTAGTAATGAAACATTAATGGAAAAAGATGCATTAGAAAAATTAATTGAATCGATAAAGAAACATGATGATGAAACATTTTGTTTTATAAAATATACACAAGAAGATAATAGTCGCATAAAAGTAAAAAATTAATATTCAAACAGAACGGATTTTCTTTACATACGTATACATATATTAAGGAATTAACAATTCAAATGGAACGTCTTTCAGAAAAATCAAATAGTTTAAAACGAGTATTAGAGGAAGAAAGAATTGAATATGTTGGTCATGAAATTGAATTAGATAAAATCGCGAATACATTTCGTCGTTCTCATAAACAACGTCAACAACTTATTCAACAATGGGAAACAATTCTTATACAAATGCAACGAAAAGATTATGATATTGATAAATTTTCTATGGTAAATTAATTAAATCAAATGAATGATTTTAAAATTTTTATTTAGGAACTTTTACAAATTAAAATTATATCTCGTACAAAAGAACAAGAATTAAATGAACAAAAAATATTCTATGAACGTGAACAAAAAAATAATATAATTATGGAAAAAATTATTCATTCAGCCAAACAAAAAGTTCAAATATTAAAAACAAAACAAAAGACAACTATTGAAAAACAAGAATATTTGGAAACAGATGTATGATTCATATTTACCTGATACGTTGTAGGAGGGGCGTGGGCTGGGGTAGTTTTTAAGCGGAGGTAAACCATTCGTAGGGAAATGATTTAGTCTTATTATTAGATGGAGAAAAGGAATCGGAAGTATTGAAGGATAGTAATAGATTAATATTTGATTAGACGAAGATAATTTTAACTTCTTATAGATTTATTTATGATGTAGAGACAAATTATGATGTCACTGTACACATATTTAATGAATTCACAATCATAAATTCTATACGTATCCAGTGATAGACAACATCCCAGGTCAAAAAATCTGATGTCAGATCTTGCAATGTCTTACAAGATCTTGTACCAATTCGTACCACATTTTTCTTGAAGGATTTGATGCGCACTGTATTTTTTCAGCAGAAATTAGGTTTAATGGAATATTTTGGTCACATTCTACCGCGTAACAGAATCTTACAAGAATTTTTTAGTACGATTTAGTGCAAGAAATCAGGGACCATGATTTTTTGTACGATCCCTATCTGATTGTTCGACCTGGGATAGTGAAAAACGATTTATTTTACGTACTAAACTAATTATATGTAAAAAAAATAGTACCTGACATTATGGTTTGTAAACATTAAATTAAAACTATGATAATGAGAAGATGAAATATGATAAATGTTTAAGATATTCGAGATTGTAGGAGACTTATGAATGATTCACGGCAAAAGAACATTACCTTATTTTCGACAATTTATTAAAAATAGTAAAAAGAACTTTAAGTGTATTATAATAAGTTCAGAAATAGACCTTATATAGGAAAATCCTTTGTTTTTTTTTGTCTAGAACTGAGTTAACCTAAACGTAAAAAGATTGTTAAGTAGTTCATTGTAGTAATTCTATATATCAGAAATTTCAGATTTCATACTGTAAGACAAAAATGTCATATTCAATTTCAAAACAATCTATTATTTAATAATGATCAAATTAATTTCTTCATATAATAGAAACAAAAATAATGTTTAACTATTTTTCTTCTAACAATATATTTTAAATTCCGGATTAAGATGCCTAAAAAATTGTAACTACAGTAAAACCTCTCATAGTGGACAGTTTTGAAAATTCAAAATTATATTTTTTGCTGAAGAAGAATCTGCCGATGGTGGATATTGTTATATAATTCTATACGATGAGGATTGCTGACAAGTTTAATAGCGTCTACAAAACATTTGACTATTTTTTTTAGCAAACTGTATGTTTTTCGAGGGTGAAAGTAAAGCTAAATAGTTGTGTTCTGTCCTATTCATTAATCTTCAGATGTCCAGAAAACACATTTACTTCGTTTAATAAATCATCCCTTTAGAAGTGACCTCACCTCTCTACAGTGGACACTTTTGAAAAGTTCTGATGGTGTCCACTATAGAGAGGTTTCACTGTACTCAGCGTCGAATTTGACCAAAACAACACTTTTATCACAGGAATATCAAATTTACAAAGATCTAATACATATCGACTGATTCCTATAAGAAAACTTGAATTCTTTTATTAGGTTCTGTCATTGAAAACGGTTCTGTTCAATACACAAAATCAATTACAAAATGAACGTGCTTCACTTGGTGAACTGAAAACGAATATTCATTCGAAAGAACGCCAGTAATTTAATCATTGAAAACAATTCAATGCTTATTTTTCGGTTTATATAGATTTACAAAACTTAAACAACAACATAAGGATATAATTAATCGTAAAAGTTTTATACTTAATGAAAAGTTTACAATAAATGAAAAATTATCGAAATTCGATAAATTAATGGAGAATGAAGAAAAATATCAAAAGAAATTAAATGGCCAATATAAAAAATATTCGGAAGTTTTTTTTCTATTAAATAATGAATTATTATCATTAAAAAAACGTGAAAAACAATATGATTTAGATAACCAAACATATCGAAATCAAATTCATAGTATAAAATATCAAATCAATAAATTCGATCAACAATTATTAAAACAACAAGAATTAATATATCATCAAGATTTTTTAAAACAAACAATTGATCATCGTCTTAACCGAATATTAAATGAAAAAATGAATGAAAAATCTTCTGAATCGGATTTAAAAATAAATGAATTACAAAATGAATATAAGAAGAAAAAATCTCAATATGATCAATTACAATCTCAAATAAAACTTTTACATGAAGAAATAAGATTGATCAAACGTGATTTCGATCAATTAATTGAAGAAAAAAATGAATTAAATGAAAAATTTCTTCAATTTGATCTTTATACAAATTTAAGTGATAAAATGATAACAAAATTAAATGATGAAAAAGAAGTAAACGATGCTTTTTTTTATCTACGGATAGAAATTTATGATTTTATTCTTATAGGATTATCTTGTTGAAACAAATGTTCTCAATGTCGAACTAAAACGATTAAAAAATCTTTTACATAATTCAAGTGAAATCAATTTTAATTTAAAACAGCACAAAATTGAAATACAAAAAGTAATTTTCTAAAAAGTTTTACCTTTGAGAGTTTTTTCGAGTTACCAGAGAACACGTTCCCGTAAGTCATATCTAATCTCGGGAAAACTAACTATCATTTTAGGCAATTAAAGAACGTCGTATGGAAGTACAAGCAAATAGTCAATTATTTCGTTTACGATTGAATGATGAACGAACTAAAAAAGCTACTATTTCAACTGAACTTGCTATGCGTATTACGAAAATAACTAAATTGAAATATCGATATGAAAGTTTTGCTATAACATTAAATACAGATAAATCAGATGAAGATAATATTTTAGAACAAGCACAATATGTGATTAAAGTATACAATTTATTCATTTTTTTTCTAACAATAACCATTGATATATCACATCTTGTTATTTAGTATAGTCTGCTCAAATGAAAGAAGATTTATTAAAACAAGGTGATCAATTACAAGCACTTGTTATTAAAGCTGAGAATGAATTACGAGCACTCGAAAATACAGTACAGATTTTGAAATGGAATAATATGGATGTTAAAAGAGCTTTTGATAAATTAAACAAATCAAGTAAATATAATAAAACTGAATTTTTCTTTTCAAAATTTATTGAGAATTTTATTAGGCTCAGAAATTTGTGATATGGAAAAACTTGAAGAACATTTACGATCTATTACAGAACAAGTTAAAATTCGTCGAAAAATATTAAAAGATTTTACTGAAAAAAACAATTTAGTAAGAAGATAATTAAAATAGATTGTTTAAGAAGAGTTTTTTTTTGATATTAACTAGACATCTCAATCTGACTTAACATATGAAGTAGAACAAATAAATCTAACTAATACCAATAAATGTCATATTCAAAATAAACTTGAAAAAGAAATTGAACAATATCATACTAAGATTGTTCGTGCTGATCAACTTGTTTGTAGAAAAATCATTTGAAATTTTTATTTTTTAAATTTACTTATTAGATTAAACGTTATCAACAAAATTTTGAAAATATTCAACAAGATATTTTTGATATTGATATTCGTCTACAACGTGAAACTAATAAAAAGATTGAACAACAACTGGTGTCTCTGTGTTTAACTATAGGTGATAATAATCTTATCAATACATTTGAACAACTAACAGCAGATCAAGGTTTCAAAATCATAGTAAAGCCATTATCATCTCAGTTAAAATTCGAAAATAAATCTTCATCATCATCATCATCAAATATTAATTTTACTCCAAATATTGTCAATATTTCTATTGATAGTAGTTCAAAATCATCGAACAAGAGTACATAAATTATATCAATATATATCTTTAATATACTTTTGTTTATTGAAATAAATATGAGCATCTTGAGGGTGTGGGTGTGGGTATATGAATATTCTTCTTATCAACCGACACTCATACCCATACCCACACCCCATACTCTCAAGTAATCTAAAGAAACAGAATTTATTTGTAAACAGAATGAAATACATCAATAGTGAATAAACGATATATAATAAATGATTTGAACTGAACATTGTCCAAAATTCTATTATTTACTATTCGAAAATGAATCATTTATTCCATTATCTACTGTATTTAGCTCTTATTGACAAACAAATTATCTTAAAAGTTCTAAAATATTAATTTTAATTTTATTTTAAAAAATATGAAAAATCATTCTCAATTAATTCAAGATACTTAGATGAGTTAAAGTGATTTATGTGATTCAAATAAAATACTTGATTGATTTAAATAAGTTATCTTCCCGTTGCTTTTGCTTCAATGATCAATACTAGCCACCCTACTGTTCCACTAACATTTTCATCAAAACGATGGTAAGCATTATCAGCAAGTTGCCAATCTCCTGAAACATCCTCGGGTTCTGTATCATCTGATTTCTGCATATTACCTTCCCATCGCCATTCACAGTTGTTAAAAGCACATGTTACGGGGTTAACGAACTGAGTACATTCCGGACATCTCGACATTCTAGAAAATTCTCCGAGAAAATCAAATTTTCGAAGTCCAATATTCATAACCACTAGTTGATTTTTCGCTTTGCAAGATACGTTAGAACATATTCCTTCAATACAAATGCCAGGTCGTGCAATACGCCAAGTAGGTCCAGTTTTACTCCATTCGATTCGCTTAAGGCCGATGCTATTGCAGAGGTCTATAAATAATTTGCCAAGTTTATTGTGAACAGCAACTTTATTAGCAAAGTAGGTATTTGGCTGTGCAGTACGTAAATTATAGACGTATGTGTCTGGTGCAGTGATAGTCTTAATATTTGTAATTGATATTGATTGAAGATTACCATTAATCAAACTATAACCACAGTCAGAAATACGTAGTTTGTCAACTGAACAAAACTTGCCATTTCCAATAAAAAATGGATGTTCACGTGTTACATGTACTTGATTTTGTCCTAATTGTACTTCCAAATATTCATCGACTTTATGTTTAAATATATCTTCAACAACTGTAGTGACGATCTCACCAAAAGAAGTAAATGCTAATAAAGTATCACCTAATTGAACATCCTTAATGGATATTTCACTTTGATCAGCACGTTGAATGTGTGTATCTGGCAAAAAACATGCTCTCGAATGCTTAATCGTAAAAATTGTTATCCCATTAATAATCAATGTTTTGTACTTATTGAATTCATCTTCATTAGTCAAATCAAGTTCTTTTCCACAGCATATAAAAGAATATCGATACGGTGTATAATCTTCATAAATACTGGCAACCTTTTCCTTAAATTCGTCTAGAGTAAATTGATTCGATAAGTTCTTTTCTATGGGTTGCTCATCATCCAATTGAAACTGAATTGATATTGATGCCATTCTAATCAGAAACTTCAAATTCCTATACACTATGCAATTAATTCTTCGAATGTTTTTTTTTAACACGATTCTCTTTTCTGCCACACAATATATATTTGTGTATCTTGGAAATTATGTCTCATTGTATAATTCTTATCGCTCTGTCATTCTTTTTTTCCTTTTTCGTTGTTTTTCGACTCTTAGTAAAAGTATAAAAGTCCAATAGAAGAAGACAAATATACACGTAATTTCATAACATTTTCGTAATGTCGTTAGAATTATAAATATCGAAAAATCTAATAAAACATTCATGAGCAAGTATTGAAAGTCACAATTATCACATCATGTTAAAACAAAGAATTGAAGATGTTTTATATGAAACCAATTGTATTTTATTACCAATTGAAGGTTATCAAAATGAACCTTTAGTATCGTTAGAAGAAGCGGTTGTGCCTCTTTTTACAATTTTCGATAAAAAAATTCTTGAGAAGAATGTATGGATTGCGAAAAACCGTTGTGAAAGTCCTGCTGATGGTTTAACACAAGACGAGTCAGCCTCAATTATGATGTATACATTTGAATGGAATAACGCTGAACATAGTCTTTATTTCATTCTTAATCAAACTTTACGAATGGAAGATCGACAAAAACTCAGGCCATGGTTTTTATACTTAAAATTATTTATTACTGCATTATGTCGACTTCCTTCTATAAATGATACATTTTGTCGAGGTGTCAAAGCTAATTTAATAGATCGATATACACCGAATAGTAATTCAATTTGGTGGGGTGTTAGTTCATGTACAAGTAATATTGATGTTCTTCAATCAGAACAATTCTGTGGTAAGACAGGTCCACGAACACTTTTCATGATTAAATGTCGTAATGCTCGATCTATCAAAAACCATTCTTATTATGCTACAGAAAATGAAATTATATTATTACCAGGTAGCTATTTTCAAGTAATTGGCCAACTCCCATCTTCTGATGGATTTGTCATCATCCAACTTGCAGAAAAGAAACCACCTCATGACTTATTTCCACTTCCTGTAATCAACCAATGGTGTCGGATGGAACCCGGGATGTGCCTTGAAGGAATGTGTGTCAAAAAAAACTGCGCCGGGTATCAACAGCAAGTTATGTGTTCCACTAGTTGAGGGTGTGGGTGTGGGTGTGGGTGTGGGTGTGGGTGGGTGTGGGTGTGGGTGTGGGTGTGGGTGTGGGTGTGGGTGTGGGTGTGGGTGTGGGTGTGGGTGTGGGTGTGGGTGTAGGTGTGGGTGTAGGTGTGGGTGGGTGTGGGTGAGGGTATGGGTATGGATGTGGGTGGGTGTGGGTGTTGGTCTGAATATTTATCAGAGTCTCACTAGTACCCAGCTACTCCAACACCCACACCCTCAAGATATCTAACTGTCTTCAAAGGATTTTAATTTGTAAAGAATATAGAAGTACTGTAAAACATTCCAGATTAAGGAAAGCCTAAAATGCACTTTTACATTCTGCTCTCAATTTCCTGAGCGTGTGTATTTCAAAACTATTTATAGTTTATTTGTTTTTTATCTTAAAATGAATTCTCTGCTTGTATTGCTTAAAGAATCAAATAGTGTGTTTTAATCTACTTTTATAAATTAGAGAAATCTGAACTATGAAGCTGATTTTTCATAGATCAACGTTCGTTATTTCTTCCTTGGAATACTTTCTTTATACAAAAATAATCCAAAAATCTTAACTTTTTACACACGACACGACATTGAATAACTAGTGTACATTGATGAAACTAATTAGATCTCTAAAAACTGAAGCTTCAATTTCATATGCGTTCAGATTATTGGTACTCGTCGTCTATCGATTTCCAACTCTAATGCAATGCATGGTCAGCTTCTTTAATTCTTCTCGAAAAGCTACAGAAGTGATGAAATTTGAATACATTGCTGATGAAACATTCAAATATTGTAAAATTGAACCAGCGAGAAGTGACAAAAAATTATCAATGGCTGCACGATCTGTACTCTTGATTGTATTCATTGTAATAACTCCGTAAACAGTCGTGATCGGAAATGGAAATATTGTAATGCAATAGATAGTCACATCCACGAATAACATCTATTTCATACAATTCAAATATGAAAACTTTGTGAAAGAAAAAGAGACTTACCTTCATGATTTGGTAATCAACCTTATTGATAAACGTACGTGATCCTTCAATAGTACCAGCGGGTACAATCCGTCTTCGCATGAGTCGCAGATTACGACGAGCTAATAGACCAAAAGTAATCGTAAATGATGGTAGAAAAATAGCAGCACAAATCACAGCATATCCAGCATAGAGAACTTTATACAAACCAGGCATGATACATTGATTATTTTGAATCGTAGAGAGAATAACATTATGACTCGGTATGAAAATCCACATGCCAATAACTATTGGAATGAGTTTCAATGCTATTTGACGACGACTAAATGCTCGTATGTTAGCATAAGGTGAACAGATAGCATAACGATCAACGGATGCCAAAACAATATATGTTCGAGACATATTGAAAAGAGAACTGATGAAATAATTACGTAGTTTGCAATAGGCAATTGAATATGTATTTGGATTTGTATGACCAAAAGAATATAAATTCGTAGACATGGCCAATATTAATAATATCGTGTGAGTAACTGTTGATGCAATCAAATACACACTATAACTACTTGAACGTAATGTTTTTTGGAGAAAAACAGCACAATTGATTAGATTGCCACCAACTCCAAAAAATAATATTAGTGGCATTCCGATCAAAGTCATCTGATTCTGTATATTGTTTAACATTGATGGTAACGTTGACGTATGTGTTAGATTAGACATATTTTAAAGTCTTTTCTTTTTGACACAGACAGTCTTAAGAAAAAAAAGATAATCTGTAATTAGGGGTTAATTTTTCTACATGAATCTATGATCTATTTCATTACTCGGGCAGATTACTAAGTAAAAGTTTGTTTTCGCCTATTAAAGTTCGATATTTTGTGGTTTTTTTTAATTCATACCTTCATATTACAACACTGTTTGTCTTTCTGTCTATCTTTTGCAGAACAAAACCGGAATATTTCTAGAATAATTTCGAAAACTTATTGAAAACTGCAAAATTAGCCTATTTCTTCCAGAAAAGTTCTAAAATTCTTGAGGGTGTGGGTGGACTGTTTGTGGCGGACGTATTCAGTGACCTACTATGTTATCGAAGCGCCTTTTATAGTAATTGTATTATGGGAATAGTAAAGGTGATTACTTACAGGTATTATTTAAGATGGTCGTAATCAGTGCTGCACATCTTTTGAAGTCCGAAAAGTATAAAAAGCAGGAAAAAAGCAGAGAACATGTGTGTAATCTAAATAGAGGTGTAAATCGAGTGGTATACCGCTATCACTACTGCAATACGAGTGTCATTCTACTTCGCCTCTTTTTTTTTGTTTTCAGTTTTCTCCTAAATTTTCTTCTCGATGCCGTTTCTTCGCATATATTAAAAAGTTCTGTTTAATGATATTCAGATTTCTGAAAAAAGGGCAAAAAAAAGAATAAGTGAGAAACCAGCGATACAAAATAAGTTTATAAAATTCTTCTTACCTATTTTTTTAATACAACGCTTTGCAATACCGTTTCTCTTTTCTGCTTCAAAACTTGTCGAGCATAAAAAATTTTGAAAAAAAAGGAAAAAAATATCAGCTGCCGCCGAAGCTGCAAGAGAAATTAAAACTTTTCAGTTGCCACTACCTATTAAAGTGACAGCTTACGCTTCTCTGATTCACTAATGATAAAGACTGTTTTTATAATTATGAGAAAAAGATCTTTGAGATGAAAAATGTAGGTTAAAAGTATAAAAAACACGATATTAAAAAAGCAGAAATTTTCTGTTAAAAGCAGAAGAGGTACCAGCTCTGATATTACTGCGTGCTAGTCAAAGATATTCCTGTTGGTACAAATCTCCGATTTATTATGAAAATCAAAGCAACTATATATAGGTTCTGAACAACGTCCTAGATATGGAAATAACCAAGCGCGTTGACAGAGAAATTATTTGAATCTTTAGTTGTTGATAAAGTCTGCGTAATTTTTGAGTGAACGTGATAGAACATCAGATTTTTGTCATGAAACTTGTTACATATCAAAAGCGCTAATCTGTATTTGATGTTATTTCTCATGATTAATCTCTTTAACTACGGAAAATTAAAATATTTATTAATATACTATTCTAGAGATAGACGGAATAGGAAAAAAGTAAAAAGTTTCCAGAGAATTTTAAGGAATAGCTGCGCTGAAATTTAGAACAATGATATATTATGCTTGAGAGTTTATCGATATCAATCTTGACGCACAAATTAGTGAACTTTTATTTTCAATTCATGATTAGATACTGAAACAAAACGAAAATGAAGTGCAGAGTTCGGAATGAATTATTGTTTATTTGCAATTTCCTTTCATTTTTGGATTGTATGTATTACGAGCAAAACATTGTGCGGCTGTCTTATCGCACATACAAGCCTTGTATTGATCAGATGACAGATTATTCATACACTGCCAAGTAAAATATTGAGGGTGGTGTGAGTGTAGGTATGGGTAAGAGAAAATTGATATACTAATACCCACCCACACCCACTCTTAGAGAATAATATATAGTTAAACCAAATTAATCTGTTGATCCTTGATAACAAATAAAAGTACAAAGAACATATCATGATCGATCAAATCGAACTTTTATTTTATCTTTCGAAATTCTTCCTATAGTAAGCGGTGCTAATTATAACTTTTAATATTCTGGTTTAGTTGAATTATAACTCTAATAAATAACTATATATGGATTAAAATTAGTGTTTCTTATTTATATTAATATGTATTGTTCAGTATTATATTCGTTCATCATGTTATGCTTATATCAGATATAAACATCTTTTATTCATATGAATTGATGATAAATATTTTGTCAGATTATATTTACTAGTTTACGATTTATGTTTTTTTCTACACATATATTTTTTGTCGTGTATATAATGTTTTATTTTGTTTAATTCTATAACTAAATGGGTCTGATTCATGTAGATTCCTCCTCACTTCGCGTTTAATCTTTTTTTATTTACTTAATAAATATTTAATTCAAATGAATATAGCATTTTTTTTATGATGTGAGATATTTACCTTTATAAAAAGTCTATTTTTCAAAGTTTTATCAACGTTGTTACATGAGACCGATGAAGTTCTTTGATAAGAAAGATATTATAAATGCAAAGTTGATATCTATAAATAATTATGTTTGTTATAGAAAAAAATACATCGGAAATCTCTGTACTATATATTGGTTTTTGAATAATTTCTGTGAGCACTTTTATTTATGAGTAAGTATACGAATTGTCATATTTAACTTATAATAATAATAATAATAACGTCACATAGGCTTATCGGCCTTAGGGGCCGGCCGCGGTTATTACTAGAGTTTTCCACATGCAGCCGGGTTCTGTCGTCTTTCTCTTTTTACAGACGGCGGTATCTGCACTCTCTTCCGTCCAACATACTGACTAAAGATAACCAGTATGAATGACTCATGTGGAATGAGTCATTTGGGACAACTTAGCCGTTAGTGACTTGTCCAGGGTCATTCCATGGATAATGTTACTGAGGTTTGAACACAGTACCGTGTGGATACGTGTCGAACAACGTAACCACTTAACCATGGCGGCTATTTAACTTATACTCATATTGAAATCTATAGTTCTATTTATTCCTTAGTTACACGAGAAATAAAATAATCTATAATCTTCGATGTTATTGAAGAATTTTTCGAATTTCTAGAGACTTTAGTGAAAATTAGTATCCTCTCCATATTATATACAGCTCGAGAACATTCTGTGCTGATGGTAATGGTTAATTTGTATATTGTGAATGTGGATATTATTTTCATCGTTCACCTTCATTCTCGAAGATTCGTGACTGTATGGAATTGGTTGCATTTCACAAAACACTTTTACAAAGTAAAATATGTTTTTCTTTCTCATCTCGTCACTGTTTTATTACGAAGTATTCAAGTTTCTTCCATTACAATAAATTGTTTTTTTGTCACGTTTCTTTTTCTCGAACTTTTTACTTTTAACTTTTTGCTTAGTTGGAAGAAAAAACAAAAAGAAAACGGTAGGAGAAGATATAATAACTAAAGAGTCGTGTGTTTTTGCATAACCAACTCACGAATCATTTGATAAAACAATACACATTGTGACACATATATAAAAACTGATTATTGCAGTTTTCTTAATTGGTTCTATTTTAGCAATTAGACTTTGGTAAGTTATTAATTTAAACGATTTTAGTAATAAAATAGAGTATTCTAAACATCATTTAGTTTATGAAAATATAACAAATTGTTATTATAGATTTTATTTTATTTTTGATAATTGATTTTTCTTTGAAAATTATTTTGCAAAGATGAGTCTACAAATATTTAGATTATATGTTTATATGAATATTATAGCACAAATAAAGATCAATTTAAAGTTTTTGTAGAAGATCTAACGAGTTGGTTTTTAATATAGTTATGAATAAATCTCATCAGAAGTATTTATAATGTGGCATACAGTCAAGATGTCATGTATTGCTATTTAGAATTTGTAACAGCATTGACATATACATTCTCAGAAAGAAAAAAATTATTTCTAAAGATTTAACAAATCAAATATTTCATCAATAAATACAATCATGATAAGACTAATAAAATAGAAACTTAAATAAATACGTTGAGAAAAAATAAACTTTACTTTGTTTCTATATTGGTCAATGTGTTTTAGATTTAATGGCATTACCTATCGGTTATAAACGAAAAATAGGATTAGTTATTGGTATTAATCAATATCCACGTGATTCATTACAATACTGTATAAATGATGCTACTGATTTATCAAATACTCTTCAAAGTGTTGGCTTTCAGATTTCATTGGGTTTAGATTGTAATCTCAACGAATTTCTAAATAAAATTGATACATTTATCAAAACAATTCAACCTGATGATTTAGTATTATTTTATTTTGCTGGTCATGGTAAACAAAATGATGATGAAAATTATTTATTACCATCTGACTATAAGTATAATAATCGTGGACATGAACGCGACTATATTAGGAATAACGCTATTAATGTAAAATACATAATGGGCGAAATAGAGGATAAAAAATGTCGAATTACAATTTATTTATTTGATTGCTGTAGATCAAAAATAAGAACTCGAGATCCTAATAGCAAACAAGGTTTATTATCAATGAACACTCCAGACCAAACTTTAATTGTTTTTGCTTGTGCTCCTGGTAAAGCAGTATTAGATGAAACAAAAAATAATAAGAATGGATGTTTTATTGAAAATTTATTGAAACATATTTCAACATCTGATAAAGATATTGAAGAAGTAATGAGAAACGTTGCCGGCGATGTTTATCGACAAACAAGAGGGTTTCAATTGCCATTTCGAACAAGTTCACTTATAGACAAAGTTTATTTGGTGACAGATAACAAGCAAGGTAAATTTATTCTCTACTAAAATTTCATTTATTATTCACTGTTGAAATATGTAAATAAAAATATGAAAAAAACTTCTAATGATAGAATAAAAAATGAAGTTCTCTTCCGCTACATAGTTGTTTCTGAACTGAGTCTATCAAAGTTAGAAAGGGGTTTCATAATTTCCTTAGTTGTTATAGTACTTATATTGGAAAAAAGTTTTTTGTCGAACATTTAAATGATGAATATACGACCGAAGACGCTGTAGAATTATAAATAGTTTGTTCCAGCGAAAATGTTTGATACAGTTCAGAAAATTGATTCTTTATTTCTTTATTTCTTTTGTCAATATCAAAAAATTCAGTAGGTATTAAACATTATTCTTTCTCTTTCTTTTAACTTTTGACAGCTAAAATCTTAACATTTTAATTTCTTTTGCCAACAAAAACACAGAAAAATAATCGGACAAGCTTTACATTTTTTAGTTTTCTATTCTGTGCGTAAGAAAGGTATGAGTGTGGGTATGAATACTGAATTCACCTAGGAACCACATCCCGGCTATCAAAACGTTTCCCATGAGTGGCTAAATAAAATTTATGCTCATAAACTACTCGTTTGTATCGGTCAATGACTTTATTTTGTAGGAAGTCAATATAACAGTGCTGGAGGAGAACAAAAAACGGCCTCGCTGATGGAGAATTCGTCACATCAGCATAAGCAATTAGACGCAGCCCGATTATCGACAAATAATCTTGATAATAATTATAACGATAAAAATCATCCGAACAGCACACAAATGCGATCTGATCGACAACCGAGTCATCGACCGCCAGAGCAAAAGTATCCTAGCAATCAATTGTATACTAAACAAGCAGCTGTATACTCAGACAATGATATAGTAAGATATGGAAGCACTAAATACATTCCATCATCATACACATCAGGCAGTAGCCAATCAATGAGAGATCAAACAACTAGCAAACAATCGACATCGAATCAACAATTTACTCATTCATCATCATACATATCAGGCAGTAGCCAATCAATGAGAGATCAAACAACTAGCAAACAATCGACATCGAATCAACAATTTACTCATTCATCATCATACATATCAGGCAGTAGCCAATCAATGAGAGATCAAACAACTAGCAAACAATTGACATCGAATCAACAATTTACTCATTCATCAACACCATATACAACCAAAAGAATTCCATATGTTAACGACATTCACGATCATTCATATACTATAAATCAAACTCAAACCCGAGCATCTATAAATATCAATTATCCGTCAGGTAGGACCAATCCAAGACAAAGATTTGAAAGTGACACATACAGTAAATTAGGACATACTGTATATAACAATAGTTTAGATTGAAGAACTCATACTAACAATAGAGGTAGATAATTTCTAACGAACGATTCAATTTGAGGGTGAGTGTGTGAGTGTGGACGTCGGTTGGTATCGACGTGGGTGTGGGTATGGATACTGTATTCATCTAGCAGCCACACCCACCTTCACCATCACCCATGCTAACACCCTGCAATGGCATTTGCCAGTGATTCTAGTTGCTAGGCACAGAATATCAAAAATATGTGTCTTGGTTTGAGAAACAGTTAACTAATGAGTTTTAGCTTCTCTATTATGTTAACAACATAGGCGATAGAGTTTGGAGATTGCAAAATCTTCAGCCTACTTTAAATTGTGGTAAAAAGGTGCAGCCTACCCTAAATTTTGATTGTAAGTTTATATAGACTCGAGTCAGAATATACAGAGGCTTTGATAGACTGAAATTCGATCGTTTCTTTTCAATAACAATAGCCTCTAATGTCATGTTTACAAACTATCAACATGAATCTTTTTGAAAAAGATTTGATAGTATATGCACAAATCGAAATTTATCCTAATCACAAAAGTACTAAGGACTTCCTATGATTATTATTTCTCATTCTGCCTAGTGCTTTTTTGGTATAAAAGAATAGAAAACTATTTCTTCTGTCTTGTGTTATCTATACTATGTAAATTTGTTTTAAGTCTACCCTAGAATCAGTTTGTTTCGTTGTCTATGATAAAAATTCTGAGAATCTTTCACTTATGTTCGAATATTAGTTGAAATTTATATAGATCAAACATCAAAAGGCTTATTCCATCTTTGTATGGACTATTTTTAAAGGAACCGACACACTCACATGTCTGTCTGAATAGCATTTTAAGAATAATATTTCGTCAAGTCAGTCGATAAGTGCGTTGTTTTGACTCGTCTTTGGTTTTTAGTAATAAATGTATTCATTAAAAATTAAGAAAAAAATAAACTATTGATAATTTATTTGTATTACTAAATAGGAAAAATAAATCATTTTATTTTATTTTATACAAATAATCTGACACACTACATAAGAACGAAAACGAGGTTGAAAACAAGAACTTGACAATGTATAAAGATCTAAGATTATTATCTTTTAAAAATTCTAAAAATATCTCAATATATATGACAAGATCAATCACATTTTGCTTATCTATTCTATAATTAACAACAGCAGGACTTCAGTGATATCGACAAAAAAGTAACGACAGCAAAAAAGGAACATCTTGAGGGTGGGTGAGTCTCTACTTCTGTTACACTCACATCCTCAAAGACTTCTTCATATCGGTATAAAAATATATCTAAAAGTGTTTTTGAGCATAGACAAGCTTGAAATTAATAAGAAGTACAAAGTCCAACATCACAATCCATGCAATCATGTCTTGTATCAGTTTCTTTTTTCTTACTCTTTTTATTGTATTTGCGCACACCACGCATTTCTTTTTGGAGACTTTATTTTATCAATGTTAATGATATAAGTGGTAAAAAATGATGTTCAATGAGTTGAAAAGCATTCTTTCTAATGTACATGCATATAAATGTAATTATGAATCGACTGAACACCCATACGTGCAGTCGTTCATATCCGAGCAATAGTTGACCAGGTTGATGATCTATGTAATAGTGCAGATCACAACATCACTATAAGAGCTATGCTCAAATGAAGTACGAGTGAATTCGAATTTGAGTGTGTTTACACATTGCTTACCTCCAAAGATTCATAATTTAGTCTTTGATAATAAATGTATTGTTTTAAGACAAATACAACTATGATTAGCCGTAAATATAGAATATTCATCAATATGTATCATAGATTCAATCTGAAATCATGAATAGTTTAAAAAATTTTTGTACATTATGTTAATCAAATATTATATAAGAAAAAGATCTTCTCAGCGACTAGACATATGTAAAATACTCCTTCATAACACTTTGAACTTGAGAAATAAAAAAATTATTTCAAGTAAAATATATAAACAGACGATTTGTAATAAACCTCAGTATAATAAATAAGTGATCAAAATTGATTCGTGATTATATAGAACCATGAAAGTCCCTTCATTATCAAGAATAGACCTTTCTCAAATAGATTGAATTCAACAAAATCAGAAGAGAATAAGACAGAGAAATTTCATACAGATGTAATACTAAAAATAACTAATATGAAATATGAAATTAATATGCAGAGGAGAAAAGAGAAAATAGTTTTGTGAATATTTATTTTATTTCATAAATCAATCAATATTTGATAGATATGATTTTTTGATAATACGCATGAAAATATAGTAAATATTTTATTCTCCTATCAGAGAAATTTGTTTATATGTTCGACTGGATGAAAAATATTCAATAATTATTACTGTTAATATTGAATTAAAGAGGAAAAAATAGTAAAACTTTTGAAGAAGATTAATAGCCACAGTACTTCATTCTGATTCATTCAGATGTGCTGATTTAAGATTTGAAAAATGAGATACTTTTTTTTATAAACGATAATCAATAGATTTTGTAAAAGATAGTGAAAAATAATCAAGTTGGAATATTGCAGTAAAACAACGTCCCTCTATTCATATATTTTCATGCATAAATTAGACTTTTATGTGAATCTGTTTAGGAACAAAGAAAACAAGTTTATTATCAAAACCACCTACATATAAAAATCCAACACTTGAACAAATGATCAGTGAGAATCAGAATACATCATCCGTATCGTTCGACGATATGTACTTGACCGATGCTGATATCGAACTCGTGGCTTATTATTTACTAAGAGATAATAAGGTAAACTTTTATTGTATTTGTTCGCTTCTTTCAAGGAGAAAGCAGAGAATGAAGGCATAGCCCATTTTGTAAAAATGAATGGTCTATAAGTATCAATTAACATAAAGGCAATGGATAAACATGATTGTTCAATTATCGATTTTTTGACTGGTTCATCTTCTTAATGAATCCATGAAAGGTGCTCCCGAGACATTTGCTCTTGCGACATTTGCTCCCCACGGACGTTTGCTCTCCAACGACATTTGCTCTCCAACGAGACTTGCGGCCCAATATCAACTGTCGATCGATAAGATGATCATTATTAATAGAAGGTGGGTGTGAGCGTTGACGATGATAAAGTTGGAGAAAAGATTATAACACACACCCACACCCTGATTCAATAATTCGATTTGCTTCGCTGTCTTCATCCGAAGGATGCAAGTTTTGTTTATAATGAGTGAAAAATACCAATCCTTTTCGAATCTTTAAAGAAGAAAAATTCTAACTACATAATAGAGTTCAGATGAATTACAATTTCTCTTTATTTCGATCATAATCATTTTTCTTATTCCATACAGATACTCACACAACTCGACCTCTTCTTGAATGAAATAGGAGCTCAAGGTGCACAGTATCTTGGTGAAGCATTACAAAAGAACACAGTGAAAAAAAGCTGATCTCTCTTCATCTTAATCATATTCGTCTTCCTTATTGCATACAGACACTCACTACACTCAACCTCCGCAGCAATCTAATCGGAGCTCAAGGTGCACAGTATCTTAGTGAATTATTACAAAAGAACAAAGTGGGAGAAAAACTGATCTCATTTCATTTCGATTATATTCATCTTTCTTATTTCATACAGACACTCACTACACTCAACTTGTCCTCGAATCAAATAGGAGACAAAGGTGCACAGTATCTTGGTGAAGCATTACAAAAGAACACAGTCAGAGAAAAAACAATCTCTCTTCATCACGATCATATTCATCTTTCTTATTTCATACAGACACTCACTACCCTTGACCTCTCTCGGAATGGAACAGGAGCTCAAGGTGCACAGTATCTTGGTGAAGCATTAAAAAAGAACAGAGTGAGAGAAAAACTGATCTCACTTCATCTCGATCACATTTATCTTTCTTATTTCATACAGACACTCACTACGCTCGATCTCTCTCTCAGTGAAATAGGAGATGAAGGTGCACAGTATCTTGGCGAAGCATTACAAAAGAACAGAGTGGGAGAAAAACTGATCTCTCTTCATCACGATCATATTTATCTTTCTTATTTCATACAGACACTCACACAACTCCACCTCTCTGAAAATGAAATAGGAAACAAAGGTGCAAAGTATCTTGGTGAAGGGTTACAAAAGAACAGAGTGAGAGAAAAACTGATTTTACTTCATCTCGATCATATTTATCTTTCTTCTTTTATACAGAACCGCACTATACTCAACCCC
Source organism: Adineta steineri (assembly GCA_905250115.1). Lineage (NCBI taxonomy): Eukaryota > Metazoa > Rotifera > Eurotatoria > Adinetida > Adinetidae > Adineta > Adineta steineri. The sequence continues at coordinate 19,696 of CAJNOI010000418.1, read as the reverse complement.
ACTAGCAATTGGAGGTGAGCACAGAACGAATTTTTTCATCCTGTTTTTTCTACCGCTCCGACCCATCCGTCCTGCAGTGCGGACAGCAGAGGACAGAAATTAAAACCCTCACCTGCAGAACAGGACAGGAGAGTAGGACGTGCGGCATATCCGGTCCTGTGCTCACTTCTGGTCTAAATCATATATAGGTCCTTTTAAATTTAGTGATGAATGTCTAACTGAACGAAAAGTGATTGATACGTCCGGTCGACTAGGTTCCCTATATGATACTTCAACTGATAGTTTAATTGATCGACATTCTGTTCAACCATCAGAGACAAAAGTACCAAATAAACGTTCGATATGCCGAGTATTTTCAGGTGATCAATCCAGAGAACCTACCAGTTTTCTAAGTAATATCGGTTTTGATGATGAAGTTCAACGAAGTATTCGTCTTGAGATGGTTATACCATCAGGCATTGGTCGTTTTATTGAATATAAACAACCTATTAATGCAAATACGCGATTTTTATATTACTGTTACAAAACCAGAAAAGAAACATTACATATCAAAGCTCGAAAGGCAGATCGAATTGTTGCACCACCACAAGGTTCAACGGAGGCAACTCATATGATTACTAAAATTAAATGGGGTATTGAGATTTTATGTGTTATACAAATATCAAGAAATCAATCTATAGAAGCAATTGATCAATTACTTTCTCGTATCTCTCATCAACTTCAACGGAACGAAGTTCCAGTTCAACTTACAAATGATGATCGACGTTTAATAAATCAATTAAATAATATGGCTATATACGGATCTGAATTATGTGTTGATGATCCAAATACATCATTATTAACTATCCTTAATCGAATACGAGATTGGCAAAGAAATGTAAATTTTCATCAACCAATTTTGTATACAATGCAACCATTAAGATGGCTTTATAATAATATACAATGTCAAGAACCATGTTTTAAACCAGATCGTGTCAATGTCCATCTTGATCGAATTGAACCAATGAGTAAACGTATAGAAAATCAATTAAAACAGTTACATCAATTGTTCATAGATCTTCCAACAAATTATTCAAGTCCAGTACTTAATGAACAATTAAAAGAAGTTCGACAAAAATATAGTATATTACTTGATGCTCAAGAAAATTTCAATGAACGTCTACGAAAAGCCATTCCAGATATTCGTCGTAATCGTAGAAATCCGCAAGAGTTAGATCATATTATTTCAGATAAATGCTATACATGTTTACATAAGAATGAAATTGATGTATTTCGAATCACTATTGAACGATTATTGGCAAAAGCAACATTAATCGAAAAATTAACGAAAAATCATATTGAATATATGAATGCATTTGATCTTCGTCCTAATGAAATCACATCATTCAAAAATGAAGATATTGATATTATAATTAAACGTTCGTGTTCTAATGACAAACACCGTGTCATTCTTTGGTACTCTAGTGATCGACTAAAACGTAAGCAATCCGATAGATGGGAACAAAAATATCAACAAATAATTTCGCTACGACATCAAACAACGCAAGCAATTAAATTAATCTATGTTGATTTTACGAATTGTCAGCAACAATTAGAAAGTTTTACTGTTGTACAGTTACCACCAAAAGGAAGATCAGAAGTGGAACTTGATTCTATTATAGGTAAGATATTAGATTTTGCGAGATAGGAGAAGAATATTTTCCTTTTCTAATTGCAAACATGAAAGATTTCGCTAATTTCTTTATCGAATAAACAAACCCAGTTAGTTTAATAGATTTTTCAATATCATTTCTTGATTTATTCTTATTGTACTTCTGAACGACTCTGCACAACCATCTTATAGTACAAATATAAGACATATGTGCATGAATTCCATCATCTATATACAAGATCATAGGTTCTTAAAATTCTATTGAGTTATTTTAACTTAGTAAGACAAGAATTTTATAAAACGTTGAGATTTCTTGAGCCTAAAATTAACTAAACAACTCCATTTAGACACAAGCTCTCAACGATCACGTACAACGTCAGTTTCATCAACTTCAAAACAGTCATTATCCTCGCAAGAGCAAGAACGTAGATCTGTAACTCCACTAACATTACCTAGTATTTCTTATCCAACATCACCAAAGACTGAACTCAATGTATTACTCTTAGGAGAAACAGGTGTTGGCAAATCAACATTTATCAATGTATTTATTAATTATTTAAAATTTGATACTCTACATCAAGCTGAACGAGGTCAACCAATTGTATTAATACCAGTTTCATTTCTACTTACTGTTGGTGAACAATTTGATGAAGCTTTTGTTGACTTTGGTGATATAGATCCTAATGAAAGCTATAAATGTCACGGTCAATCGGTTACTCAACAATGTAAATCCTATCTATTTGATTTAAACGATAAATATTCTATACGTTTAATCGATACACCGGGTATCGGTGATATACGAGGAATAGATCAAGATATAAAAAGTATTGATCATATATTAACATATATTACTAATTTATCTCATATAAATGCTATATGTTTATTACTTAAACCCAATACTTCTGAATTAAATATTTTCTTTCGTTCATGTATTAATCAACTAATAACATATATATCACCAATTGGTTATAAAAATATTATTTTTTGTTTTACAAATTCTCGTGCAACATTTTATGCACCTGGTGATACAGGTCCGTTACTTCAAAAGATGCTTATTGATGGAAATTTGAATATTCCATTTCAAAAAACAAATACATTTTGTTTCGATAGTGAATCATTTCGATATTTAGCTGCAAGAAAACGTCATATTAATTTTGATCATTATCAAGAAAAAGAATATACTGATAGTTGGAATACATCAGCTACTGAATCAATTCGTTTACTTGATTATATACAAGCATGTCAACCATATTATCATAATACATGGTTATCACCAAAGAAAGCTATGCTTGATATATCAGTGCTTGCTCGACCTATCATGGAAACATTACGTTTAATAATTTATAATTGGAAATTAAATGAAGCAAAATTGATTTTTAATCACATTATATTAAATTCGAATCCAATCCATTTTGAAATGTGTACCTGTTGTGCACAAACTAATACGGTAGAAATAGGTCCATTTTGGATAACTAAATATCAACGTGTTGTTTTGAAAAATTATGTCAATCAACATCATGTTTGTTCTTCAAATGGTAAACATTTTTTAGTTGAAGCTATAGTACAACATGAATTTATTGATGAACCTGCAGGTCTTAGAAATGAACGATGGCAAAGTTCTTTTGATAATTTTCTATTGCAATGTGATAGATTAATTCATTACTTACGACAACAAGAACTACTAACTCATGATGATGATCCATTTCAATGTATAATTGAACGATTTCTTGAAGAAGAACTACAGATTTCTCAAATTCGAAATATTAATTCGAATATGAATAGAAAAGTTCGTGAAGTATTACAATCAATAAAACAAAAGCGTCAGTTAAATAGTCAACAATTATCTGATACAAATGAAAAACTTTCGCTTAATCAAATTTATCAAATAATTAATGATTTTATAGCCATACCAACAATTCAAAAACAGCTTGATAGTATCAAGACAAGTCGACAATTAAAAATGAAAATGCATGAATGTAAAATACAAACAAATGCAATTCGAAATAAAACATTTTCACGATTATCTAATTCCTTAGAATAATTTTCTTAATTTTTTTTAAATAAACTTTATTTGAGTATAAATATATTTTAAATAGGTATTATATCAGATCTATATTACAACAGACAGTAAGAATTCATATATATATTGATGAGAATTTGAATATGATTTTAGAGTTCAAAAATATCTCATGGAATAATGTATGATTAGTCTTTCTTTTATAGACTTCAAGTTTTTGTGGTAATTTTTTCATTTATTGTTGTTGTATTATAATCATTTTTTGTAGATAGCATTTTACTTTTATCATCATTGACTAATATTATTCACATTCTATATCGATGTATAGAAAATATTTTAAACTCAATCGTATATATTATCATTTTTAAGAAAGTATTACATAGATATAAATTCCAGCACAATAAATTGTTTCTTAACAGACTTCGTAGCGATCTGTCCCCAGTATATAGGATTTTTTTCTTCGGTAATAAACTTTTAATAGACTTATACCAAACGCTATAGTGCTCATAACATCATAACTATCCAGTGAAAATTATTCATGACAAATAACGATAGTAAGCGCATCACCGAAAATATGGAAACTTTTCTCTTATTAGTAGAAGGCGTTCTACAGTTTAATGAATACATTCGTCAACGAAAAGAATCTTTCTGACTTCAGAAAAGTCTATACTTTGCCGTTCTATATTATTACGAAACGCTTCTTCCTGATTCAAAACATGTCCTACATCTGAATAGAAAGCGTTATGATTTGTTCTTTAAACTAGTAAAATCATCGTCGACCGTTCTGTTTTGGAACGGTCAGATAGCATTGTCTCGAAATAAGATCGCATTCTTTGACGTTATAGACAGGAGCATTTAAAGAATGAATTCTCTAAACCGATGAATACATTCCCGACAATCTGATATCATTCCTAGCAAGAGCAGAATGGATCCGACGCCGTTTTCTTAGTTGAGGAATACTTTCATCTAAATTTAACGTCAGTTTTGGTTCAAAACTGCCTGTGCTGAAATACGATAGATCAAAATTAACACCAAAAATGGTGGAACATTGGATCAGTTGTACTTCCCAGCTGACAAACCTGAGTTTCAAAAAAAATATTTCACGTTATAATTTCTATAGTTTAAGCTACGAAAAATCAGAGCATTCCATTGAATAGAGCTCGTAAAGTTGCATTGGAAGAGGTCTCTCGATGAATATTGTGCTTACTTCTTTTTCAGGATTATTGTAGGGAATGTAGACGTGGATGATAATCATCGGGAACGCGTCTCAGAATAATGAACAGTCGTTTTTTCTTTAAAAAAAACGTTCCCGAAACATCGGAATGTGGTCTATACCGTTCCATTTTGGAACACGTTCCAAATTTTGTGGAACGCTTTTTTTCTCAAACAAAGTTAATTTTTTTTGGAACGTGTTCTATACCGTTCTATTCAATGATTATTTTTCATTGTCTAATTCTAATGTTTCTCTTGTTAAAAAAACCAGAAGAAAATCATCTTAAATATATTGTATTTAAGAGAATTCTATGTTAAATTTATTCCAATGCATCAATGATAAAATCAATAAAAAGTAACTCTCTAGCAGAGTGAAATAATTACCTAAGTTCATATTCACTCATAGTCATATCAATTCATACTATCGTAAATGTTATTTAATTAATAAACCTATCAGTCAAAACAAAATCTAAGAGAAATATTTTCGAAAGACTAATTGTTGTAGTCATAGTTTTCTGTTGTTAGACATCAGCTCAATGATCAAAAGGAAAACAAGGTATGTTGTATATTAGTTTTAATAAATTAAGAGTGATGAACATCTGTACTATGCATAATACAGATGAAAGTTATATATGGATTTCTTTTACTATTTTTATAAGAAAATGTTGCTCTGGCAGATCAATGTTACCACTAATCCGCACATTTTTCGTCATTGCAACATGTATTTAATCAGATTAAGATTTTTTACCTCTTGGTAAGTTTGTAATAAGCAATTTATTTCGATAGTTTGTGGTGCACGACATCTACTATGTCTTTACACATTCTACTTTCTTTTATGTTTTGTTAATAAAATATTTCGAAAGACAAAATAGATATCGTGCATCACCGATTATTAAGATATATGTTCCAATGACAAACGTATGTGAATTAATGATAACATATTGATCTACCAGAGCAACATTTTTTTCAAAACAAAGACGAAAATTGTAATATGGTTATATGGTTGTTTGGATCTATATATTTATTTTGATTAATTACAAACATCATAAAATCTAAATTAGAATAAAATTAATTAAATACATAGCAAAGAGTTTAATTACTAGAAAAACTGTCACAATGACATCTTTTATAATTTTTATCATTCTTATGAAATATGAATTAGAATAATCTGAGTTTATACTTTCGAAAAATAAAGAATTCATTCTTTTTTTTGCACTGTGATCTCAATATTTTTATATGAAAAAACATAAGTAAAGCAATTGACGAAATATAATTATTATTTTAGAATAAATGTTAAAAAAACATTGATTTATTTTTTCATTTCATGTTAATTTTTATATAAATTATTTGATATATTGAAGATTGTAAAATAATTATTTCATTTCATTTGAGATTTTTTCTTCAATATGATTTTAATCATTAGCAATGGGTTAAATCTTTGATCGACAAGTTGCTAAGTCGGCATTTCATACTAAAAATCAAAGTATATATTTTATTCTAGAAATAATTCTTCATATATTTTTATATTTTTAATTACAAAAATATAAATGCTACTGATCGATGTCTTGCCGCATGTGTTTGTCAAAAATTGGCTAATGATGAAATACTTTGGTCGTGGTAATAAAATAGATTTAAGAATGATTCATTTTTTTTCGTTTTATATCCTTTAAGATTATGCAAATCTAATCGAGCTCACAGTGAAAGTATTTCATTTCGTAGAATCTATTTATAACTTGATGAAGAAACATTACGACTCAATGCTGGACAAGTACTAAGAGATTCTTTTTTATAATAAAAACGTTTTGTATATAGGAGTCTTCAATATTTTGTTAAAAATACAATGACATTTATCGTTCTCTTTTTTATTGAGATATCATAAAATAATATAAGTATGAGAATTTGATCATATTCTTTCCATTGTCATATATTTTTTATAAAAGTTTTAATTGTCCTGCAAGTTCTTCTATAATTACAGTACTCAAAAGAAAAGAGCATTGATCTCCACCGTGAGATCATGATGTCTATTGTTTTAGTCTCATCTAATTTTTCGAAATATTTGTTAATTGAAAATTCTATATCGAAAGTGAACATATTGTATTTCTAGTCGTGATATATTAGAGCGTCTTATTGAACTTTAATCATATGAAAATCAATTTTTTGCTAAACTTGATGCACCAGAAGATTGTAATGAACAATTATCAATTTTAATTGAAAATTTCTCCAAACGTTTTCACGAATCTAATAAAGATCTTGGTTTATCATCTGGTTCATTAGAATTTTACTTTTTCATTGTTAGAAACTATTTATGTCTTATGTTTTGTTAATTCTTAGGATGTAAATTTCTGTTCTACATCTATATTCAGATTCGCCCACACCCTCAAGATTTTGAAATATTTATAACAACATTAATATGTATATTTAATTGTAAAAGAGAAAAACAATTAATTAAATCGAATGAAGATTTTCAAACGATTTCAAATTGGTTTTAGATTAATTATTTACTTAAACACACTTAAGAACATGTCTTTTAGACAAATTCAAGAAAAACTTTAATGATCATTTTCAACAATATTAAATTATAAAATAAAGTAAAAAGAATTGAATAAATAAATGACATCCATTGGATTTCATACGGAAAAATCTTTTATTTAATTAAATGAAAACAAAAAGATTATTTGTATCTTTTCTAATCTCAAAGAAGAAAATTTAATGAAATTCTTATGATTTATTTTTAATTCAATTCTAATGAATATCAAATTGTTTTTATCATAAAAATTCTGTAACTACCAAAAAAAGGTTTACTTCATTCTTTTTTCTCCACATATTGTTATCGACTTTGACTCATTTTATCTTATCGAAGTCTAGGTAAATAAGAAAATATAACAAACATTTATTTCTTTTCGAAATTCATCAACAAATGGCAACGGCAAACAACAGAGCAAAATGTTCTATTTGTAACAAAGCGAATACAACGTATGTTTGTTCAGGATGTTCAAAAGGTTTTTGTTTTCAACATTTAACAGAGCATCGACAAATTCTTGGCAACAAATTAGAAGAAATTGTTAGTGATCATGATCAATTTCAACAAACGATTATTCAAAAAAAACAAAATCCATTAAATTCTTCTTTAATTCAACAAATTAATCAATGGGAAACAGATTCAATTGATCAAATTCAACAAACAGCAAAAGAATGTCGAGAAACACTGATGACTTTGACAGAAAAGTCGATCAACGATATTGAAAACAAGTTTATTGAATTATCTCAGAAATTAAAAGGAATTCGTGAGGAAAATGAATTTAATGATTTTGATTTAAATAATTTTCAATTACAATTAACACAAATTACAGAAGAATTGAATAAACCATCAAATATTTCTATTCGACAAGATTCACAAGAATTTATTAAAAAAATTTCAGTTATTTCATCACCATTCGGTATGTTTCTTTCATTATTTCATTCTAAGAAAACTAAGTTTAAACTAAATATTTTGACAATTTTTTTTGTATTAAAAATTCAGTTTATGAACAGGAATATTGATGTCTCATTAAAGAATTTAGTTAACTGGAGATTCAGGGAGGAAATTTTTCAAACGTTGAGAATGAAGAAGTATAAGATGAAGAGAAATCTAAAAATATACCATCTTGAGGGTGGGTGTGGGTATTGATGAAGAACAAGATCCACAATCACATCCGCATCTACATCCACCCTTTAGATCAACTGAAACATCTGCAGCAAATACTAATTCAACATTTTCATTAGGATCAATAAATGGACTAGTTTTTGGTAGTTTAGTAAAATTTGGTTGCTCTGGCTCCGGTGGACAAACAACAGCAAATACAAATTCAGCATTTTCAATTGGATCAACAAATCAATCGATTTTTGGTAATTCATTAAAATCTGGTTACCATGGCTTCGGTTAACAAACATCGACAAATGCTAATCGTCAGCAGTAAATATCAAAATGAAAAATCCAACAAAACATTTTGTGTTGTTCTTATTCTAAGTTGATATTCATCATATATATGTGTGTGCCTGTGTGTACCTCTTTATCTTCTATTATTGATCTGTTTTTTCTGTTCCGAATGCTTTATTTCCTTCTTCTCCTTGTGCTTGTGTGTGCATGTATCGGATATTATTGTTCAGTTGAAAAACTCTTGAAAAAAAAGATGGTAACATCAGCTTGCCAGAGCAACAGTTTTTTCCTATGAAAACGAAAAAGAATTAAAAAAATTATTGCAATAAATGTAAACTAGGATTTATATAAAATCTTACATTATTCTTGTACAATAGTCATCATCAATAAACCATATACTATAATGTCGTAAGTCATAACAAACTAGATTCTATTTTGTTTCGTTGAAAAATGAATGATGACATTCATGTTTTACATAATCTTCATGTAAGCTTAACTTTAGTGATAAAGATCTTTGTAAATCATTGATGATATAACACTTGAAAGATCATCAATGCGTATGAACACAGTAAATATAAGGAACTTAAATTTATTTATTGAGTTATCGCTTCTCGGCCTTTTCGGCTAAGATAAAAGTATAGTATCTGTTCTTATCGGTTTGAAAGCCGGTGCTGATCTCATTGAGGTCAGGATCTTTCAAGCGGATTTTTGGGCATGGGTCAGGATCACCCGGGTTCACTTGGACCTATGCCACGGATCACCTCAACACTGCAGTACCGGTGAGTTTGGTTCACTTCCGTTTCCTTCGAAACACGGAAATCACATTAGAAATTCTAAAATGAAAACATAAAATATCTCTTAAGAAATATATTAGTCATTCTTCGATTCTATATAGAATCAAGTCTATAAGAACAAAAAATATAATACGAGTTACTTCTTCCTTTTACGATCAATATTTACAAGTTTTTTTACACTATCTTTTTTTATGTTATAATTCTTCTTATATCAATAAAATTATGTAATTCAAAAGTAACAGACATATACATTGTTCTACTTATTGAACGAAAGATAATTTAATACTTATCAAATCAATAACTGAAGAAGTAAAGTTTAAAATAGTACCTAAGTCATGTATCTTGAAGGTGTGAGAGTTGGTCTTCTGTGAACTCACACCCACAACCTAGAATTCAAAAGGCTTTATTTATTTATTTGATAAGTTTTAGATCATTTTTCTACTCGTATTTTCATACTCCTTCATCAGGAACTTGTTCTTCTTGATTTAACATTGAAATTCAAAAAATATTTTCTTATGAATATCGTCATTCTATGATATGATATGATAGAAGTTGAATTAAAATATTGATTCTATGGTCCTTTTATTAATAAGATTTTAGTAGCTTATATCATGATTTTGAGTAAGAGATCATATAGTAATAAAAATAGAAACTATTTGAATATGATAAAGTTAATATTTTGAAGATATATGTAAAGAGAAATGCATATATTCTAATTCTCAAAAATTAATCTTCTGTTTTATGGAGTATAATGATACATTACAATGGTTTGAATTATCGAATTCTTTATCCACTTTTACAGAATAATATATAATTAAACCAAATTAACCTGTTGATCCTTGATAACAAACAAAAGTACCAAGAAAATACCATGATCGATCAAATCGTACTTTTATTTTATTTTCCGACATTCTTTGTATCATAAATGATACTAATTATAACTTTTAATATTCTGGTTTAATTGAATTATAACTCTAATAAATAAGAATATACATGCATTCGATTAGTATCTCTCATTTATTCATCATGTTGTGCTTATATCAGATATAAATATCATTTGTTAATATGAATTAATAATACATATTTTATCAGATGTATATTTACTAGTTTACGATTTTTGTTTTTTTCTACAGCTACCCAGTCAGACACGCGTTTAAAAAAAAAGATGTTTTTATGCGTAAAAAGTGCATAATTTTACACGTTAAAAAAAATTCTCTTGTGAAAAAAATGAATTTGACAACGTAAATATTTACAAGCTTGATTTTTCTTCAAAAAGAAATACTTTTTTCACGCATTAAAACGTTGTTTTTTCCAAGCTTGTCTGATTGAGTATGTTTCTTGCCATGCGTATAATGTTTTCTTTTGTTTAATTCTATAACTATATAAGTCTGTTGCATGTAAATTTATTTTCACTTTTTGCTCAATCTTTTTTTTTCACCAAATAAATATTTAATTCTAATTTTAAGTAAAAAGATTAGAGAATAAATGATGAATACTCTAATGAATATAAAAGTCTGTTTTTTATGATGTGAGATGTATAGTTCTACAGAACAAATCTTTTCCAAAGTTTTACCAATGTTGTTAGATGAAAATGATGAAGTTTATTGATAGAAAAAGATATTATGAATCTAAAATCGATATCTATAAATAATTATGTTTGTTAAAGAAAAAAAATACATCGGAAATCTCTGTACTATATATTAGTCCTTGAATAATTTCTGTGAGTACTTTTGTGTGTAAATGAGTAAGTGTACAAGTGTCACATTTAGCTTATACTCATATTCAAACATATTGTTCTATTTATTCCGTAGATATATCAGAAATAAAATAATTATATAATCTTCGATATTATCTAAGAATTTTTCGAATTTCTAAAGGCTTTAGTGAGAGTTAGTATCCTCTCTATGTTCTACACAGGTGGAGAACATTCGGTATCAATGACAATGATTAATTCTTACGTTGTAGATATCAGTATGATTTTTATTGTTCACCTGCATACCTTAAGAGTTTGTATTTCGTAATAAACTTTTACCCAGTAGAATGTGTTTTTCTTTTCAGCTTCATCATTGTTTTTTTTGTGAAGTATTGCAACTTTTCCCCACACAATAAGTGTTTTTTGTCTCGCTCCTCTTTCTCGGATTTTTCACTTGCTTGGAAGAAAAAAGAGAAAGGTAGGAAAAAATGTAACTGTAGAGTTGTGTACTTTTACACAACTAAGTAACAAATCATTCGATAAAAAATACATACTGTGATACGTTCACAACAACTGATTATTACAATTTTCTCAATTGATTCTATTTCAACAATTTGGTTTTAGTAAGTTATTGATCTAAATGGTTTTAGTAATAAAATAGAGCATTCTAAATATCATTTATTTTATTTTTGATGATTCGTTTTTCTTTGAAAATTAATTCATGAGTTTATAATAACGATTATCGTTTGTAAATCTTGCTAACGCTAGCATCATACAATAATATTTTTTGGTAACTCTTGCATAACTTCTGTTTAAAGAGGTATGTTGAAAATTAGCAAAAACGAGAAGCATTATTTTAAAAAAAATAGCACTATCGACGTCACGTTTTTCCAATATTTTTGATCACAGAATTAGTATTAGTATTCGATTATGAATCAATTCAAAATTATTCAAGTTAACATATCTACCATAACTAATGCTATGATTTTCTAAAAGATAGTTATATGTGCTCGAAACTAGACTAGTAATCGATTTCAGTCAAATATAGCGAAAACGTTAAAAGTTTTCTGAATAATCAGTCTAAATCGATAATATCGAGGACAGGACCAAAAAGTTTGACATGTCTCAGTAAAATAATAAGAGTTAGTGCCGAAATATCCATTTTTTGGTGTTTACGAGATATTAAATCGACGAGTAACGTGAAAAATCGAATGAACAGTTTTGAAGAGAACTATTATAATACTGAATACTTGAATATGAAGATTTAGTACCGTACTCTTAGTATGACAATCATTCGTTACATCAGTCAAAAATTGTAGATTGCAAGCGTCTTTAGTGTAATAGGGTCATAAAATAATATCATAAAATATTTTATTTAGCCACAAACAGCAACAAAAAAAATTGGATGTTGTCGACATATTTTATAAAGATGAATATCGAGATATTTAGATTATGTGTTTATATGTATATTATAGCAGAAATAAATTCCAATTTGAATTTTTTATAAAATATCTAACGAGTTTATTTTAATAGAATTATTGAATAAATCTCATTAAAAGTACTTGTAATGAGACATATACTATCACGATGTCATATGTTGCTATATACACTTGTGTAACAGTATTGACATCTACATTCTTTGAAAAAAAGAAAACTATTTCGAGATTTACGAAATCAAATATTTCATCAATAAATACAATCATGATAATAATAATAAAATAACAATTTTAATAAATATGTTGAGAAAAATAATCTTTATTCGGTTTCTATATTTGTCAGTATATTCTAGATTTGATGGCATCATCTGTCGGTTATAAACGAAAAATAGCCTTAGTTATTGGTATTAATCGATATCCACGTGATTCATTACAATATTGCATAAATGATGCTACTGATTTAGCAATTACTCTTAAAAATATTGGCTTCAAGATTTCATTGGGTTTAGATTGTGACCTGTACGCTTTTTCAAGTAAAATTAATACATTTGTCGAAACAATTGAACCTGATGATTTAGTATTATTTTATTATGCTGGTCATGGTAAACAAAATAATAATGAAAATTATTTATTACCATATATTTATGATTATGGCGAAGGTAAACATGATTATATGGTAAATAATGGTATTAATGTACAACATATAATGAAGAAAATAAAGGAAAAAGAATGTCGAACTACAATTTATTTATTTGATTGCTTTAGATCGAAAATAGGAACTGGAAGTTCTAATAGCAAACAAGGTTTATCGTCTATAAATGCTCCAGATCAAACTTTAGTTGTATTTGCTTGTGCTCCGGGTACAATACTATTAGATGAAACAAAAAATAATAACAATGGATGTTTTATTGAAAATTTATTAAAACATATTGCAACACCTAATAAAGATATCGATGAAGTAATGAAAATTGTTGCCGGTAATGTTCATCGACAAACAGAGGGATTTCAATTGCCATATCGAACAAGTTCACTTATAGACACAGTTTATTTAGTGACAAATAACAATCAAGGTAAAATTATTTTTCTTTAAAATTTCATTTATTATTTTACCGTTGAAATATGTAGATAGGAATAGGATTAAGACTTCTAATGATAGAATTAAAAATGAAGTTCTTTTTCTCGAAATAATTGTTTTTGAGCAGAGTCTGTTAGAGTTAGAGAGGAGTTTTATAATTTTCTTAAATATTTAAATATTGAATACACGATCAGAGATACTTTGTAAAATTATAGATGGTTTACTCCAGAGAAAATCTTTGATATCCTTCTCAAAATAGATTCTTTATTTGTTTTGTCCATATTAACAAATTCAGTAGGAATTAAATGGTATTCTTTCTTTTTCTTTTTACTTTCAACAACCGAAATCTTAACATTTGATTCTCTTTTGTCACCAAAAACACAAATTAAAATAATAGAAAAAAGATGTTCATGTTCAGTTTCTATATTCAATAATTAATACTGTTGATATTGAATTAAAGAAGATAAAATAGTGAAACCTTTGAAGAAGATTTATAGCCACAGTATTTTGTTTTAATTCATTCAGATGTGTCTATTTAAGATTTCAAAATAAGATATTCTCTTATAAACAATGATCAATAGATTTCGTGAAGTATTGTAAAAAAATATTCTAGTTCGAATATTGTAGTAAAACAATGTTCTTTTGTTCAAAGATTTTTATGTGCATCTGTTTAGAATCAAATGTAACAAGTTTATTATCAAAACCACCTGTATATAGAAATCGAGAACTTGAACGAACGATTATGATGTGCCAAGATCAATCACTCCGATCATTTGATCGTATGAAATTGACTGATGCTGATATGGAAATAGTGGCTTATTATTTACTAAAAGAAAATACGGTAAAGTCTTAATGTATTTGTTTGATTCTATAAAAGAGAAAATGAGGGCATATTTGACTTTGTTAAAATAAAAGGTGCATATTTACTAATGGAGATAAGGATCGTGATAAACAAAATTATTCAATTATCGATTTTTGAATAATTCTTCTTTTCAATACATGAAAGGATTTCAGCTGATCTTGTGAATTCATATAAATAAAAAGTAAAATATTTCAATTTATGTTAATATTTTTTTCAAATTATGCAAATTTACAAAATTTAATCAGGAAATTGAAAATGAACATAAAATTTTTCTCAGTCGCTCTTTTCTTCTAGCGACATTACTTTTTTAGAAATGAAAAATAAAAATATGTTTCATGACACAAATCAAACAAAAACTTTTTATAAAAAATAAACAAAATATTTTTAATCAATAAACAGTTAAAGAAAAGTAAAAACAAAAAGAGGGGACTTTTAAATAAATTTCTAGCAGAATATTAAACTTAAAGAATAAGAAAAAATGGTATATTTTTGAATGTCTATGGATGGGTATGAATTAAGTAAAATAAGTGTTCTTTAATCACTCAGTGAAATATATCTTTTTTTCATGGAAAGCAAAAGCAAAAAAGCTTCAGGTTTAATAAAAATATATTTTAATTAAATTGAAAAGTCAATGAAAGTTTCTTTAATGAAACTTTTTATTGATTAATTAATTAATTATTCGTGGTGTAAAACTTACAAGTATTTGATTTCTTTAACTTTGATAAATTTTGTTCGTAAAGATATTGTTCTAAATGAGATTAATCATAATTGTAACTCTTTATTACAATACTTAAAAGAATGTCTTTTTCGTAAGACATCCACGAAAATCAGAGGATTTTGTAGAATTATCGTATGTAAAACTAGGTCGTCAACTAAAAAGTTTATTCTTCTTCATTAGAGACTTTTGGGAAAGATTTTGTATGAAATAAAATGCTAATTAAATACTATTTTATTTTTCTTTGAAGAAATTGAAAGGGAAAATATATAGTCGAAAAGAAATTGATTGCTTTTGTTTCTCAATCAATTCTATGGATGGTGAATATCTTAGAAATGTTGATCCATCGAGTGCTTGAACGTAGATAAACGCACTATATAATATAAGAGAGAAGTGATTATCTTATGAAAAAATCCTTCAACCAAAAGATCCTTTCATGACATCCTCTGGTTCGTTTCTCGTCATTCCGAGTACGGATATTTTATCTATAATGTGTGAACAATAACAATCCTTTTAAATCTTTGAAGAGCAAGAAAAAATGTAACTAAATGACGGATTTCAGATAAATAACAATTTCTTTTTATCTCGATCATATTCATTTTTCTTATTTCATACAGACACTCACCACAATCAACCTCTCCCACAATAAAATAGGAGATCATGGTATACAGTATCTTGATGAAGCATTACAAAAGAACACTGTGAGAGAAAAACTGATCTCACTTCATATCGATTTTATTCATCTTTCTTATTTCATACAGACGCTCACACAACTCGACCTTTCCAACAATCAAATAGGAGATCAAGGTGCAAAAGATCTTGGTGAAGCATTACAAAAGAACACTGTGAGAGAAAAACTGAACTCTCTTCATCTCAGTCATATTCATCTTTCTTATTTCATACAGACACTTACAAAAGTCGACCTCTGTTCTAATCAAATCGGAGATCAAGGTGCGAAGGATCTTGGTGAAGCATTACAAAATAATACAGTGAGAGAAAAACTGAACTCTCTTCATCTCAGTCATATTCATCTTCCTTATTTCATACAGACACTCACACAACTCGACCTTTCCAGCAATCAAATAGGAGATCAAGGTGCAAAAGATCTTGGTGAAGCATTACAAAATCAGACAGTGAGAGAAAAACTGATCTTACTTCATCCCAATCGTATTCATCTTTCTTATTTCATACAGACACTCACTTCACTCAACCTCTCTAGCAATCAAATAAAGGCTCAAGGTGCAAAGGATCTTGGCGAAGCATTACAAAAGAACACAGTGAGAGAAAAACTGAACTCTCTTCATCTTAATCATATTCATCTTTCTTATTTCATACAGACACTCACTTCACTCAACCTCTCTAGCAATCAAATAGAAGCTCAAGGTGCGAAGGATTTTGGTGAAGCATTACAAAATAATACAGTGAGAGAAAAACTGAACTCTCTTCATCTCAGTCATATTCATCTTCCTTATTTCATACAGACACTCACACAACTCGACCTTTCTAGCAATCAAATAGGAGATCAAGGTGCAAAGGATCTTGGTGAAGCATTACAAAATCAGACAGTGAGAGAAAAACTGAACTCTCTTCATCTCAGTCATATTCATCTTTCTTATTTTATACAGACACTCACTTCAATTAACCTCGAGAAAAATCAAATAGGAGATCAAGGTGCAAAGGATCTTGGGGAAGCATTGCAAAAGAACACAGTGAGAGAAAAATTGATCTTACTTGATCTTGATCATATTCATCTTCTTTATTTCATACAGACACTCACTTTTGTCAACCTCGCATATAATGAAATCGGAGAGCAAGGTGCGAAGGATCTTGGTGAAGCATTACAAAATCAGACAGTGAGAGAAAAACTGATCTTACTTGATCTTGATCATATTCATCTTCTTTATTTCATACAGACACTCACTTTAGTCAACCTCGACGATAATCCAGTCGGGCTTAAGTGGCAAGAGCACCTGCCCCAAACAACTCGAAATAGAAGTTTATCGTTAGACTGGCCCGATAATTTCAGCTTTTGAGAATTATTATGTTTTATCTTAAAATAAAAGGATTCTTTAAAGGAAACACATTGTTTTTAATGATGATTGTCAGTTGTCGTCTTTGCAAGAGCAGTTTGGATGGACGTTGAAAATGTATACCCATAATAAAGGATCAGATTTATTTTTTGTCTTCGAAATCTAAGGGTTTTGTACCATTTACCACGGTAAGAGACAAACAAAAGGTTGGCATATATTCGGAATTAAAATGGAAACGCCGAAGATGTTTGTGTTGGATGTGATCGAATGATTCATGTTAGTAGAATATATATACTGGCAGTTGCTAATAAAGTATACGATATTTCAACTATTATCAATAAGAATATGCATAAAATATTAATACTTACAACAATGGCTTATAATACAATAATTTATACAAAAATATTCTTCCGTCTATCGAGTTTTTATCAGTGTGAATATCTCAATCCAAATTATTTTAAATCATCAGGTCGAAAAGTGAAGTGTACAAAAACAGAAAACGCTGAGATAGTTATATGAACTTGAAATTATGAGTTAACCTTTCGAAATTAGTTTTTCTTTTCTACGCTCCCAAGTTCAATGAACATATCAGTTCAAATATGTATGAGCATTTCATGTTAACTGTTAAGTCTTTAGTAATGTAACTAATGATCAAGATCGAACAACTTCGTTAAGAATCTTTATTGAAATAGTAAAATCATGATATGAATACTTTATTCTTTGTCTAATAAACAAAAAAAAAGATCCATTTTAGTATAGTGCATAGGAAAAGATTTGAAATAAACTGATATTACAATCCATCCAGTCTTATAATTCAATTATTTTATGATGACTAATCTTAAAAAGATGAAACTAACGAGGACACATCCCAAAATGTTCAAGCCGTTTAGCCTTCACCGTTTGACGATAAGTAGACATCAATAAGATATGAAAAACTTAAAAACAATTCGTCCGCTCATGTCTTTATTCCCGTGTTATCGAGTAAGCAAGAAACTGTCCTTATGGAACTCGAACCTTTCATAAAAACCATCTTTTTGAATGTCGATCTGGAACTTAGACCACAATTAGACTAGGTTGTATACAAAATTGCAGACCTTTTAAACGTATTCTTCACAAGAATTATTTCAACATATATCTTTAATATACTTTTGTTTATCGAAATAAATACGAACAATTTTCTTTCGTCTAAATAATTATTTTTCTGATTGAGTTTTTTGTTGAATAAATGCATTATTAATACAACCACAAAATATTATACTACTAAATTAAAATCGTGAAGAAACTGCAGAAATTTTGATAACAAAGTAGTCTGCTGAGAATAGTATATGTTAATGAGCAATGGGAACAACAAACGCAAACTTGAAGATCTATTTTTCTTTTTCGATAATGAATTATGACGTCCCCTTGCGTATAAGAATAACATTCAAAATAGTATTTTTCATCAAAAAAAAAAACAAAAAATAAATAATATTATATATCGATTATAATTCAATGATTTGTCATCTCCTTCAACAATAAGAAGTAATAATGTTATCTAATAAAGATTAACTAATCAGTTGAAGATTGTCTTTTTTTTGTCAGTATGACATGAGCAACTATCGATTACCATCTCGTTAAAGAGTATATTTGCAAGTAATATCAAATCTCATATTTCTTCTATTATACATTCTAAATAAAAAGATTTATTGTCTAATTTGTATAAAAAAAGAGTCATAAAATATTTGCATTTTTTATTCTATCTAAAAATAGACAACAGTTCTCTTGTGATTCCATTGTGACAATCTTCCATGATACATTCATCATTGCGCTATTTATAGCTGACCACAAAATGTTAACAATAATTTTTATTACTAAAAAAAAATAAGCTAATACATAACGGAAATTTCTATCTGACATTAAAAAAAACTTATATTGAGGTTTTTAACATTTCTCCAAAAACCATTCATTAATATTTTCATACCAAATACGTTGTTTATTCGTATTTAATCGATAACATAATTCACAAAATCTATATGGATCAACATCTTTTGCTTCATAATAAACATCATAATATTGTCTCCATGCATGATATTTTCCATATAGCGTTCGATTTTTACCAATTAAATTCAATGCATCAGCTAAATCTTTATCTGATGTATAATCATCAACATGAATAAACGATTGAGGTGGAACAATACGTGCAAAATTTTCTCGTTTTGGTCCGCTAACAATTGGTATAGCACCCACAGAAAGTGTCCGCCAAAATTTCTCTGTTATATAATCTGTACATGTTTGTGATTCAAAAGCAAGATAAAA
>CAJNOI010000417.1:0-53174 GCA_905250115.1 Adineta steineri | reverse complement strand
ATCCGATATCCATTGTTGACAGATTAAATTACAATACAAACAAATAACTCGATCACCAACATTGCAATTAAAAAATCCAGCTGAAATCATTTGTGCTGCTGTAATTCCATGTTCATGATGCCAATGCGAAAATGTACGACGACGGATATTTTTCAAACTTTTGAGTTCAATTAACACATTTTCTTTGTCTGAATCAATCTTTCGATGTTGTACCGGCTTTTCTTGATTATCTGCAGTTGATATATGAGAAAATGACAATTCATTTGTATTCTTAAGTTGAACAAATAAACAATTAGGTCTCTGTTTTGCATGAATTGCAAATGGATCCATTTCTTTAGTCCATTCAGATACTCTCAGTCCACATGTTTTACAATAAGCAGTATTAATAGACTTTATATAGGTCCAACCAGCTGCATCCATAACATCATAGGAATGAACATTTTGCTTTTCCAGTTTCTGAGACATAGCCAAAATGCGTTGAAGTACTTCGTTTCTTAAAAAAGAGATTCGTTGTTTGTTTTCAAGAGATTTTAAAGTATATGTATTCTCTTTTGTTAAATGCATTGATTTTACTAGAAAATATTATATGAATTTAAGCTGATAATATTCAATAATGTTGAAAATACTTATTATCAAAAAATGAATATCATTCTTTATTGCAAGTATTTATATAGATAATAACAAAGGAAATTGCGTCATCCTTGTATGAGTCATTTTCAACTGGCTATTTCCCGATGGAAAATACCAACTAACATCCACTCAATCAAAATGTTAAACCTTAGACAATGCTCTTATCGATTAAAGTAAAGTGAACACAGTATGAAGAGGGAAAAAATTTCGCCGAAAGGACGTTAATATATGACTCACTCATGACAACTGATTTACCAAGTAGATGAATATTATTACGAAATTACAGTCTATGACACATGTGACAGAAAGGAAAAAACCAATATTTTTTTCAAAGGAAGAAATTACGCAAGAATAGTCATATTTTTTCTCTCACTATATTACATCATTACATTCGACACATTGCAAGCTTACGTTTACACACGAAATCGTCTCTTTAAAATTACATTTGGTATATTCGGCAAACGAAATTCTATACAACAAGATCTAACTACTTGTTCATTACCAAACACATTGAATTATTCTAAACAATTACTATGCGATTATTTGACCTTACAAAAAATGCAACACAATCAACAAATGATCAAAACTACAAAGAATTCTATAAGAATCCATTCAGTATGTACGACTTTATAGAATATATTTTTCGGGAAAAAATTGAATATCTATGAATTTTATTGTATTTTTAGACACTCAACGTGGAAATTTTACAGGCACATCGGTCACCTTTAAATACATCGATGCCGACCGAAATCAACGATTCTATTGATTTATCTCACGATCAATTTTTATTCGATTCAAATATTTTTCAAGAAGATGGTGTCATCTTGACTGAAGATGACTACAATGACTTGTCCATTGACTTAGATAATATAGATCCAACTGACTATTTGTTTAATTCTGATTCCAATATGTCCAACATGCAATCCAGTTCTCCACAAATACAATATGATGAAATGACAGAAGTATCGACAGATTCAGGTTCGAATGAGCTTGAACAAGATCAAAGGGATTCCGCAGTACCTTCTGATTCTACTCCGAAATTGACTCGATTTGGAAGTAAGAAAGTGATTAAATATTCCGCAGAATATTATGATCGACGATCGAAAAACAATGGAGCAGTACACAAATCACGAGAAAAGGCTAAAGAAAACAAGAAAGCAAGAGAGTTAAAAATGGCTATGTTAGCCAATGAAAATCAACAACTAATTAATCGAGTTGATCTACTTACGAAAGAACTGGAATCACTCAAGTCATCCTGCGAAGCATTCAATCAAATATTACCCACCAATGCAGTTGAGTAATGGTCATGTCAGTGATAACCAATTTCATGTTTTTTTTCTTTTTTTTTTATAATTAATAAAAATAAGGCTTAACTTTTAAGATTGATAAGTGCAAAAGTTTAGGGTATATTGAATTTTAATAATTTCTCGAGAATATAGTTGTACATATGATTAGCTGTGATAATTTAGAGCGTGGAGGATGTTAGTTTTACAGTAAATATAAATATGGGTGAAGAGAAAAGTTAGTACTAATACTGTCATAATCATTACCAGTTTTCAGTCATTCTTAAACTTGTTTTCTTTCATAATGCTAAACAGATTGAAATGCACTGTGAGAGCACATTGATGGGTGTTGTTTGATAATAATAACGACATCTATCGAAGAAAAATATTGTTGTCCTCTAAAAAGAAGAGAATGAGTTTCTTTAACTGGGTTTTTTCATCTCGTATCAGTGAAAATAATTAAAATAAAAAGGTATGAGTATTGTGAGTTAAAACATCTTTCTGTATGTCAATATTTGATTTTCTAGGCAAAGAACAAAAAAAAGATAAATATTTACGCCATATTTCGTTGAGTAGAGAGAGAAGACCAGATTTTATCAACACAGAAGTAAGAAAAAAGTAAGTTTTATTTTTTTTTCCGAAGATTATACAACATAGACTGCTTGAATGATCTACAAGACTCATTTGACACATGCTTAGGCTACTCTCGAAGTTATTAATCGAGTTCTACATATGTTATCTTATCGAATTTAATTATGATTAATGAACTAGATATAATTAACTGCATGAATCTTTTACAATTAATATTTGCACAAATATATCAATCTTATATTTCATATTGATTCATACTTTCGCGGAAACATGTTATGTCTACTTACAATAGTGTTCAGTGATTCTCTTCATGACTGTGACGTAAGTAATAGTTGAGTATAATACCTACATCTTCATTTTAGAATAATCAACCAAATATGTCACGGTCGGTTATTGAGATTATCAGCGATTTACAAAAATTTAATCCACGAACAGCTACAGCACAACATCGTCTATCACATGATTGTTATATGATATTAGTTGGTTATGTGCAAGATACAAAACAACTAATCAAGTTGAAAAATATGATTACAACTCATGGAGAAAAAGATGTAGACGAATATGGAACTGCTGGAAGTATTTCTATCATGGAATCTGAAGAAGTGGAATTTCTACTTGAATATATGAAATTACAGCATAATTCTGAAGAACTTCTGGATGCACGTAACGAACACTTTGTTTATGAAGATAATTTTAACAGTACCCTTTCGGGTTTCGTAGCAGAAAAAGCATCATTACAAAAATTAAGAAAAATATGCCGATACTATGAAAACAGACAAGGAATAAATGTGGATAATGTAATTGCAGAACATGATGCACGTGCTGCTCAGTCATATTCATTTTTCGTCAGAAAAGGTTTGTCTGAAGATGAATCTTTAGCAGCAGCATTTGCAATTTCATTTTATACTGGATCGAAAAGTGAAGCATGTAGTCGAGGTGCTAGTCTAATTGCACGGCAAAGTAATGGAGTCGTTATTGACGATAAAACAGTCCAAGAACTGAGTGAAGCATCGATTATTCTTTATTATTTAGTCAAAGCTCTTTCACACATACCCTATTATTGGGGTTATGTTACACGAGCTTGCAACTTGAAAGACGAAGAATTGCAAATTTATACAGCTGGTGCTTTAATTACATGGATTCAATTTAGTAGTTCAAAGAAAGGAAAAAAAGTAGCTAGTAATGCTGATTTTGCTGGGCGAAATACATTTTTTAAAATCTATTCACTGACTGGTCGTCCAATCAAGGAATTTTCAAACTATCCAGAAGAAGACGAAGTTCTCTTTTTACCACATTCAACATTTCTCGTCTTCAGACATGTAACTAGTCATCATGGTAGTCAACATACAATTTATATGCGTCAAGTTGAGTTAGGTCTATCTGCATGGTCTATACTATGGGTTGATGATAATATATTTAATCCAGAATGGGAAAATAAAAAGCATATGGAATATGCATCAGCTAAAGAACTGAACAAGAATGTACATTTCATTCCTAAATCATCGACAGAAAATGCTCTATCATTTCTTCGATCTCCCTTCGGACAGATTCTAAAAAATCGAAATACATTTCGTATTGTTACTGATATGCATCGTAGCAATGAACAATCATCACCTCATAATGCTGGTTCACGTTTGATAAAAGCATTAAGACAACTCGGTTTTCGAAACTCATGTTTTGTATTCGCAATGCGTAAGGATATATGTGATCAAATTTTGAAAAATGAATTGAATGATCGAGAACATCAGAATGTCATGGTATCAACTAATACAAATGATTTAAGAAAGTTTGTCAGTTTTGAATAATCATTTTTACTTGAATTTTATTTTTTTCTTGTAAGTAATAAAAACTTTATGAACAATATGATGTAGTGATAATTCGATTCATCTTGCAAGAATATCTTGAGGGTGGATATGGGTGTGAGTGTAAGTGTAACTGAATAAGAGAGACTCACGCTCATACATATACCCACTCACACACCCACACCCTTATCATCATTAAAAATATCTGCTCGAATAAATGCCATCTATGTTTTCATTTTTCTCTACATATATTCTGACTTGTTTTACTGTATCGTAACGGTTATATTATAATTAAAGTAGCAAGAAAGATTCGTATTGATTTCTCATAGACATTTATCATTATAATTGAAGGTGGGTGAGAATAAAATATAAATGAAATATTCACACTCATTCATATTCTTGAATATTGTACTTTTATTTATTAAATGAAGTCAACAAAAAAGAACTGTTAAGTAATATACTATCATTCCATGTTTTTATAACTTTTTTTAAGTTTGAGTTGGAATTTATCCTGTCCACTGTACTTGTTTGTTCGTACGTACCATTTTCCTTTGAATTGATGTTGATTCGAATTCCAGACGACTTGAATTGTAACCTCATGTCCAAGATTCTGTATCGGATTGCCTGTTCCTTTTTTATATGTCTTTATAAGGCCCATTCGATTGGTTCTTGTCGAATAAATACCTTCAATGGTGTACACACCAACATCATCAGATCCATTACCTGTTACTTTATGCGTTTCAGAATCGAATACAAGTGAAAAACGATAAGGTCCATGCCGTATATTATATTGATAATATTGACACGACCAGACGCCTGATATAAATTGGTTAGATTCTTGCAATTCGACTTCATTTGATGGTAAATCTATATAAGTCGAATTCGAATGAGCTGGGCTACCTTGCCGCCGTATGTAATAGCAAGCTATACCAAATATGATAAGAAGAGAGCCTACAATAGCATATTCTGCAACAGTATCTTGTTGTTGACAAGTGCTATCCGTACAATTACGTGAGCTGCGATACGACGAAAAACCTACAAACAATGAATATGTATCACTATTATTTATTAGAATATTTTAAAATAATCTTCTGTGAGAGAGAGAGCCTTGGATACTAAATAGTGTTCTGTCAGATTAGACGTTATTTCGTATTGTAAACGTGTTATGACGTCAGTATTAAACATCTTAAAATATTGGATAATTCCAGCCGAATAAAAAATACTTATCAGAGACAAAGAAAACGATGTTTCATATTATTTCAAGGTTTTCTATGAAACAGAACTCCGTACATATCTGATAACTATAGGACAAAATCGATTTTGAATGAATATTATAGGTCTATTTCATCATGTCAATATCCTGAATTTTAAAAAAATTCGATCAGATTTTGTCGAACATCAATAATTTTAATAAAAAGAACTTACTTCGACTACTTCGGCTACGGCTACGGCTACCACCACCACCTTGACAATAAATGGCAATTGTAAGAACTGCAATGATCAGAATAATACGAAAAATAATGCTCATTGTGTCTTGCTTAAGTAAACTTTGATCTAAAAATTTTTAAAAGTAACTTTAAACACTGCATATTTTAACTACAATGCGTCAAATCAAATGTTTTTATACCAAACAAACAACATGAATCAGAAATTAGATTTGTTCTGTCATGTGTCATCAGTTATAGAGAATGAAAAAACTGATGAAATAGAATAGCAATCGTTTTATACATACGTTTGCAATTGTGAGAAAAAAGAGAAAATTATAGTATTTTTGGTTATCTTCGTCGAAAAATATAATATCTAACAGATGAATGACAAACATTTGCATTTATAATCAGAGGTGTAAGCCGATCGGTTAAGTCGCCGCCGTCGTTTTTCTCCCAAAAAACACAGCCGCCGCCGACGACAAGCGAAAAAAATGATATGCTTCTAGGCCGCCGCCGTCGGTAAGCGAGAAAATTTTTAAAATTTCGAGCTTCCATCGGTGACATCTATATCTTAATTTGATTTTTGCATTTTGTATTGAACATAAAATATGAAAGGATGTAACAGTTGTGGGTGTGGGTGTGTGGATTCTTTATCAATCGCACAGCCACAAGTCACACTCGCCCATCCTCAATTCTAACTGTTCATAGTAATCGATAACTTTATTACGTTGAAAAATAATTTTCTTTATGTAAATATAGTTATTAATTTAATTGAACATTTATTCTCATAAATATAAATTAATTATTTGCAAAAAAAAACAAAACAAATATTTAAACAATTAAACTCTGAAGAGAATAGTTAATGAAAGAACAAATGTTTTAATATATGTTAATCCAAACAATATATTAAATATTATAATCTTTTTCTTTTTGATTTTGCATTTTTTGATGAATTATCTAAAACAAACATAGCATAAAAAAAATCAAATAGAATACTGTGTTCTACTTACTGTTTAATAATTTATCAATATTCTCTTTGTTGATATTCTTATAAAGGTTCAAATGTTCTATATTGTCCGACACTGTTTAAAAAAAGAAATATTTAATAAATCTTTATTTAGAATCAAATTTTCTTACATTCAATACCAAGTTTATCTTTCATCATATTTTGAACTTTTTCTAGTTCAAGGTAGATTATTGCCTTACTTTAAAACGAATAATATAGTTTAAAAAACTATTATATTCAAACTAATTTAACATACCATTTTATTAATAGTAAATCATTATCAACTTGGTTTTGACTTTCTAAATATTGTATATCAGTCATATTGTATATCAGTCAAAACGTCTAAAAAAATATATATTAATAAACAATTATAAAGTTCTTAATTATTATTTACTGTTCCATCTATTCATGCGGAATGAAAGATTTGAGCGTTCAATATAATATTGAATGCGTTTATCCTGATCTAAAGTATTCTCAATTAATAAGTTCAGTTTCTAAAAATAAAAAACAAAATAATACTCTAATATTAATAAGTATAATCTTACCTCTAAGTCATTTTGTTTAAGTCGTTCATTATGGTGAACAATTTTTGAAGCCGCTATATGATTTATTTCAATTGGTTCACATGGGTGTGGGTGTGGGGTGTTTCTAATAATAAATATATATACGGGTATATTACTGCTATGAAATACATAAAAAAATTTATCAAATTTTATAGGCTTAATATTTTATTCAAACTTTCGGTGTAACGAACACCATTATCAAGAATGAAAGAAAAATATATATACAATAAAACAACAATAATGAACTTAATTGTTATTTTCTCAAGTTGCCTTATTGATTTAAAAATAACATCGCCATACTTACGACGAGTAATAACCATGAAGTCATTGGGAACAGCAGTATTAAAAAATGAATACATATAGGCGTATATTACTGCTATAAAATACATAAAAGATTGTATCAAATTTCATAGGCTTAATATTTTATTCGAACCTTCGGTAGGGTGTGGGTGTGGATTCTTTATCCATCATACGCCCACACCCATACAGCATATTCATTTCAAGAATATCTTCCAAAAATTTATATTGAGGGTGATTTTAATATGGGATTAGATACAAAATTATTTGATGGAGATAAAGAAACACAAGAATATCGACAACAACTTACAAAATACGCTTTATATGATTGTTTGTCGATGCAAAGGATAATTATATTCATGGAAGAAAAGAGTTTTAAATGTGAACAAACAATTAAACCATTTATTGAACCAAAAATTATTTTAGCTTTACCAAAAAATTGAACTCATGAAGATGATGATAATAATATCTATGAACAACAACAAAAAAATCATCAAATCAAATTAACTCAACAAATGAACCAACTGCTCCATCTAGTGAAATTCTTGAACAAAATTATATATTATCGGTTGAAGATCAATCGAATGTTAACAAATCAGAACAATTACAAAAACAAGTACCCGAAGAAGAACGAAAAAGAATTCACAATCGATCTTGTACAGTGAAGCAAAGACGACGATATTGTAGAAACAAACAGATCTTCCATAATGTATAGCATCGATTTTCAAGAAAAGAAATGAAAAATAGTCTTAAACAAGAACAAATTCCTATATACGGGGTCCAATCGAAAAAATCATCAACAAATTAACATAGTCTACATGTGGCAGTCCGCAATCCTGAACGCATGCGATCATATGAACAATAAACACAAGGATTCTTCACAAGAAAACATTATGAAGAATTAAAAGCAAATGGTCGATTACAACATCATCATCGACATCGACACCAAGATCGTTGATTGCAACACAAAATGATCAAGATACGACAAGCAATGGTTTTTCTCAACAACACAGTCGAGAAATGAAGATATATATATGTGCATTTTTTCCTTCGGTACTAGTGATACTTTTAAGATTTGTTATTTATATGATATCCTTATATACAGATAAAAGTTTTCTTTTTCTCACTATTGTATTCAAACAACATGGTTTTGTTGATATTATTCATGGGTGAGGATGACAATGCGAATATCTATCTTTTCTTCACTTATAATTTCACTCTCTCTAGTTGTCGAGCTCTGACATCATCACACTTCCTTGATTATGAAAAAAAATGTCTTCAAGGTATTCTTGTTATCCGGTAGATAAACCATATAAAATGATATATTGTTACAACGTAATTTACTTAATTAATGTTGAATTTACACAAAGATGATTTGAAGGTGTTGCCAAGGAATCCGGAAAAACAAAATCCGGAGGATGAAAAATCTGGAAAGATTTTACTTGAAGTTTATTAATCATGGAAGACACAACAAGTGAAAGATGTGGACATATTACAGAGAATCTGATAAGCTTATTTCTTGAAGGTGTAGGTATGAATTTAGATGGATCGATGAGGGTGAATGTAGACGGGAATTTATAAGTATGGACTACTTTTTTTCCACACCCTCATACCCTCAAGATGGTTTGGTTAATTTTCTTTCAGATTATTCTCACATGACTAAATCAAATAATTATATCCGACTCATTATTATTACTCTTTCATTTGAAAGTTCTGCGTCGAAGGAAAAAAAGCATTTTCCACATATGTCAAAGTACTCAAAATAACATGTCATCGCCGGACAGTTTTCTCGCATTGTTAGAATCAATACAAACAAATTTATTTCGAATCGGTGGTCCATTATTATTAGTATGTGGTGTTGTCAGTTGTGTCATCAACCTGATTGTTTTCACTCAGAAAAATCTGCGTAAAAGTCCATGTTCCATCTATTTGGTAGCAGTGAATATCGTTAATTTATTATACGTTACTTTACCAGTATTATTCCTTATATTAACAGTTGGTTATGACATAGATCTTACTACATCTAATCTGTTCATGTGCCGTTTCTATTATTATACATCGTATTTATTTGAGATTCTTGGTCCATTTTATCTCATCTTAGCTTCAATCGATCGAGTTTTAGTCACATCATCAAATGTTGGAACACAACTAAAAAGTAGGCATCGTTTAGCTTATATTTGTATCGGTTGTGGAACATTATTTTGGATATTATTTCATTGTCATGCATTATTCTTAGTAGATATACAAGAAATAGCACCTGATTATTTTATATGTTACGCTCGAGCAGGTCTATATGTCGTTTTCTTGGGTTATTATGCAATGTTCGTTAAAGCAATTATAGTGCCTTTGTTGATGATTATTTTTGCCATATGGACTGCAAAAAAACATACAAAACGTGCGTCGACGACATATTGCTCCTGTAATAATGAACACTGGAAATATAGCACGGAATTCCAAACACCCCTTTCACTCCAGAGATCGACAATTTGTTTTAATGATAATTGTAGATATTTATATTTACATAGCATGTAATGCGATGCTGGCAGTTGTTATTATATATTACCAGATCGTACAGAATATCGAAGTCACACAGATCAACATCTTTCTGAATTTAGTAGGATCTTTTCTTGTTGATATTTCATTTTGTGTTGGATGTTATGCATATTTACTTATATCAAAAACATTTCGAAAAGAAGTGAAACGTTTATTTTTTTGTTAATAAGTTAGATGTTTTCTTTTTTTTGTTGTTAAGTCTGTATGTTTCTTTGTTATCGAAAATAAAAATGAAATTATTCGTAAGATTACATTATTTTATTATCAACTGATGCTTCCTATAACAAAATGTATCGACGATGAAATTTTACAATAAATGACAAATGAAGGTTTTCTTTAGTCTATCAATGATCAGACGATGAACTATTATGTTAACACACAAATGCTTCGGCATTGGAATAATAATGAACATTGAAAGAATGAAATATCAGCTGTAAGTTCTTTTCCCAGTATAAACAGTATATCAATATCTGCATTAGCAAGCATACCTTTCATTTTTAATGTCAATGTCAGGACATAACGAACATTAACAAGTATTGATCCTGAAGTTTCGTTCTCGTTCGTATAGTGAAGGAATTACTACTAAAACTTGTTTGTTTATCTGTCGTTTTTCCGTATTGATGATGTTTGGTACTGATATTTCAAATAAACTAAACCCACGCTTTATTTTATCAATTCGATATCTTTGGAACATAAGAACAAGTAACGCTCATCCGATGGATTCGCTGACCCTTTTCTGAAAGAAGATTTCCTATGATTATCATTAAAAATGATTTTTATTTTGAATACATATTAACAATAGGAACCTGGACAGGTTCTACTTATCATAAAATCTTAATCGACCATAACTCATGTTTAATTAGAGGAATAAACGATCAGTCGTAGCCGTATATCTAATTTTTTTGAAAAACTGACTTGATTCAAAGAGTTTAAGGAGTTGTGACGTCGCATATTCGAGAATTCTTACACTTTTAAAATTATCTTAACAAAGCAACCTTACTATTCCCGAATAATCAGGAAAATTGATGTTATGAAAAAAATTGATCCTCTTTCCAAAGTGTATTCAGGAAGTTTAATAGCATAACCAAACTGCTATATGTTTCGGCTCACCCCGTACCACGACTATACGAAAAAAAATAATTCATTTAAAATGACACAATCCCGGACAACTCTTAAAACCTTTTAGGGTCGTACAACTGCATACCTACTCCTGCTCACATCACAACAAGCAAATAATGCCATATTTGCATTCACAAGTCCTTTACTCAATAGGTGTTATTAGGTCAAATGTGTAATTAAGATTTCTTTTTAGCTCAAGAACCGAATCACTTAACAGTTTCGCAAAAAACCACAAATCTTACTTACTACACTTAGGACAAACTATTTAAATCAACGCCTAGTCGTTCGTCGGCCTCCCTTCGGTCGGCCACTCACGGCTAGCCGTTACCATATGTGGTATATTTTTCTATCTATCATCTGTTACATTAGGATTTTTCACGTGCACCAAAACTATTTCACTCATAATATATCGACTCGCAATCGAAAAGTTCCAACTTTTAGATAGTACTACGTATTGTTCATCATGGTTTCCAATTTCTTTTTATTCAGACACAACGATATGCTGCCGGATTCTTTCTCACATTAGTACTCATTAAGTGCTCTCAAAAAACCATTTGAACTAACTAAGACTCATTTCAAAGCTGTGCTTTAAAACAACTTTTAAAATTAACGTCTACCGGTTCGTCGGCCTCCCTTCGGTCGGCCACTCACCGCTAGCCGTTTCCATGTTTAACCCTACTATTTCCTCCACTATTAGTTTAGCTTTAAAGTGAAGAGGTGCATTTCGTGTGAATTTTGCTTAGAAGGATACTGAGTATTTGATACTCTGATTCTCAAGAAGAAACTAAGAAAAAAAGAACTATGTTGAAAACTGTTACGAATACAGTATACTACACTGTCCCATAGGAAAGATCTTGACTTGTTTTGAATTTTATTGCACAGTTGGTATCAACGACAACTCAACTGCAGGATTTTCAACAGCTGTTCCCTTTCTTAAAACTATTTATTTAAATTTTACCAAAAACGCCGATTATACCTATCAACTAGGAACCGGCTGGATAGGGTATTCTCATCTCGATCACCATCTCGCTTTCTAAAACTGGTGGTCGTTCTCGTGTCGTTTAAACCGGATTTTTTTCAATCTGCCAGAAATAGTTTTTAAGCGCATGTCGAACAAGTGAATACTCACACCCACCGTATCCAATAAACGTTTTTCGTAAAATACATATCCTTTATGTAAAAAAATGAGGGATAAAAAATTTATAAAAAACTAAGCTCGGATTCGGATTCCGCAACCCGTATTATCTGTGGTCAACCTATATAAAAAAAAAATTTTTTCGTAAAAGAGTGGTTCATTATGTAAAAAAAATGAGGGATAAGAAAATCTTAAACAACTAACCTCGGATTCGAAATCCCTGCATCAAAATATCTCTAAAAATATACTTTTCGAAAAATCGATATTCGATGTTCTTTTGACCTTTCACCCACCCACCCACCTATTCACCCATCCCTTTCACCCTAGTCACCCAACGGACCTCAGATTCGAATTCCTGCATCAAAATACCTCTAAAAATATCTTTTTCAAAAAATCGATATTCGATGTTTTTTTGACCTTTCACCCACCTCCTGTTCACCCATCCCCTTTACCCTAGTTATCAAATAGACGTCAGATTCGAGTTCTTCGACCTCAGAAACCTTTATGGAGTCATTTTGTAACGAGTTACGGTAAGTTTTCATTGATTTATAACATGCTGAATTCTGATTGGTTTGGACACACAGACAAACTTTTACCATTTTAAGCCCATGATTTTAACGTTGTATAACCCTTTCTTTCAGAAAAGGGAATATCAGTATGTTAGGATAAAATGTGCGTTGTGTTTGTAATTCCCCGTGTCACGTTTATTGCCTTCTCACAAACATACTCTAATTTATTTAGAGTCTTTGACTATGTTCTCTTTCGTATTCTGATTGATAAATTGTATTATCAATGAGTATCGAACATTCTCTAGTCCGCAAACATGTAGGTAGATTGTTATGTATTTCATTTATCGATAATAACTTGTCAGTAATATTGATCATGAGGAGAAATTTGAGATTGATCGACGATTGTTTATCGAAAATTAAAATGGTCAAAAATCTTGTCTTTCAGATAGAATTGATTCTTTTAATGTAGATTCAGATCGAGAAATATAGTGAAATAGAATAATATTCTCTTCGTTTTCCTCTGTAACGCGTACGACTGCAGTTAATTTGAGTTGTTTAATAACTAATTTCATTATTATCCATACCCACCCACACCTACACCATCAAGTGCCTTCGACGAATGGTTTACATGGATTATAACTATAAACTATATTTAAGAAATAATTAAAAATAATTATCAAAATATCAACATACTAAAACCCGATGCTATTGTTAGTATTAGATCTGAATACGCAGCTGTTTTATCAGTGCTACCTAATGATGTTAAATCATAATGATACCTTTTGAATGTTCAAATCGACATGGATCATCATCAATAACTCATGTATTTAAAATAACTAAAAGACTTATAAACTCTTTAATCAAAACATCATTCTAACAACAATCTTTTTTCAAATAAAATCAAGGAAATATTATATATATTTACTTTCAACATTTGTTATTTGTATCATATTATATATAGATTAAAAATTTTCTTTTTCTTACTATTGTATTCAAACAACGTGCTTTTGTTGATGATATGAATATTAATCTTTTATTCACCTATACTCTCACTCTCTCCAATTGTGGAACTTTGTCATCATCATACCTGTTTGTCTACCCATGTCGCTCTTTTTTTCATAAAACCGTCGGTAACCGTCGGTTGTGCTAAGAACCAGCGGTCACCGATGGTTGAAGCTAGAACCGACGGTTAACCGCGGTTACCGATTGGTTTTGACTAGCGGATTTTAACGATGAAACGATAAACAAAAACAAACAAACTATATGTAGTGATATAAAAAAAATTAGAAATAATCATCAATATGATTAGAATTCTCTTGTTCTATTTGTTTTATCAAGATTTAGAGAAACAAAACTCATATTTTAAAGCTATACTAAGATGTCGCTTTTTTCTTTCTCATTGGATTGATTGAAATTGTTCAAGACTTGTTCATTAGATAAACGACATAATGAATGAATCGATTGTTGAAAATAGTTTTTTACGTTTATAATATCTATGTATATGATTTTCACTTTTGTTTGTTAATTTATCTAGAAATTTCTCGAACAGTTAGCTTCATTTTTAGATATCAATATTCTCTCCATGGATAAAAAAATCCTTTGGTTCTCGTCGAATTATCAAAGAAAAAAGTAAATATCAATTTTATCAATATTTTTCGTTTTAAATAATAAATTTGTATTTTTAAGATCAATGTCGCATTAAATGGTGATCAATTTGGTGATGAAAATATAATCGTTGACGATTCACCATTTAAATCTACATTAGTGAGTTATATTTAGCAGGTTCTGCTTATGAACTTTTGGCTGTTGTTTTTTTTTAGATTTATGTCAATTCAGAAGGCGTATCTGTAGATCTACTTCAGTTATATGGTGTTCAAACTCATATGGGTCGTTATGTTGCACTTGAAATGGATAAGCTATTTACGGTAGAAGAAATAACATCCATTACTAAAGATGAATTGTTAAAGGATGAACGACACTTAATTACTAAAGGTAGAACAAAAATCAGTTTTTATCATAGTCACTTCTTAAATTTAGTTCAATTTAGAAGCAGTTCGATCAAGATTCAAGCTGAATCATGAAATGCTACGGCCTGAATGTACAATCTTACATGAATGCATTCTTCAAAAGAGAAGCAATGAATTGAAAAAAAAGAAGTAATACTGGTAATGTAACAGTGCAACCTGCACCACAAGTAGCACTACACGACGATTTTGATGAATTTATTGGTTCATTTGCAAATTAAAAAGCTTCTTGTTAAATATCTTTTTTACTTCTATTTTCTTGTTTTAAGTATTTTTACTTTATTAAAAACATTTATTTCTTACATATTACATGATTATTGTTATAATATGTAATACTTCTTTATTAACTGTTTAACATACAGTCGTAATTAGAATAGTAGAATATGTACTTGATTAATGTTATTTTACGTTGTAACTCGTGTTTTTGTAGACGCATTCTTCCTGTGTGAAAACATAATGTACGCGTCTTTTTTGTTTGTCTCATTACAAGTTGATTTTGTTGAACATGTGTGATGTTAAATAATGATAAGTGATTTTTTATATTTCAATGATTTAAAATGCTCTTTTATTGTTATGCTAGAAATTGATTTTGATGAGATTTAAATAAAGTCTAACTGAAAACTAAATGTGAATTAAAACTTTTACTGTAAACTACATTCGATCCTAACACATCAGTAAGAGCATAAAGAAAATCGCCAGTGGAATGCAGTTAACGGCGGTTAACCGCGGTTAACTGCGATAACCGGAACGGTCAAATGGGCGTTCAAGCGGACGGTAAACTGCGGTTAACTGACGGTTTTAAAGCGGTTTGTATGACATGGGTATGTAAAAAAATTGTCTTAAAGCTATTTTCATTATTCTATTAATAAACCATATTAAATGATATATTATTACAACATAATTTATTTAATTAATGTTGAATTTACGTATAAATGGTTTGAATATCTTTTTGCATTTGTTTTCAAATTAAAATTGCTTCATTCATACCTTTACGGTGTGATAATTTACATTTAATATTTAAGAATAGTCAATTTAATAATTTAGAATCATTTGAAATAAAGAATGATTTATATAAACATGCAATCGAAGGAATTCTAATTTATATATGTGGATTTATCAAATACAACGATAAAAAATTTTTCTTTAACGTTAAGTAGACGTCATTACTTTATATCGTTTAATAAAAAAAAGGGTTTTAATCAGTTTATCGGAAACACTTCTCTACTTCTTAAACGAAAATTTTCTGAGATTGAGGAGTGAGTATAGACATAGATGAATAATGAAGTCCCACACCCATCAAAGATGGGCACTCTTTTCATTGTTATATATCTTGAAAGATGAACATGAACTTGAGAGTATATAATTCCAAAATCTCTATTTATTGAAAGGACGTACACTCCTCTCTCCCAATGTTCGCAGTCTCTCGAATCAATTCTATTTTTGTTGATTGTAGTTTTAGTTTCTAGGGGTTAAACTAACTTTGAAATGCATCTATAGGTTCATGAAGTCGTGATAACGTATTTGACGGTGTTCATAGAGCTATGTCGCACGCTAATCAACAACGAAAGAGTGACTATCACTAATTGTTATTTTTTTATTCAAATTTGAATAGATCTATTTTAAAGAAATACGCGTTCTTGTTGAACAGCAATTCAAAGTAGCGATTAAATTCACTCCCTATGACGATATCTGATAGTATTACACTTTATTATATTTCTTTTTATCTTGAATCGTATTATTTTCATACAAAGCATGTACCTATAAACTCGCCCACATAGAGAATAAAAGAATAAGATAAAAAGGCACAGACATGGTTACACGCTCATTAAATTTATTAAAAATATCTCTGCTTTGCTCGTGAGACTTAATTATTTTTCTTTCAGATTATTGCGACATGACTAAATCAAACAATTATATCAGGTTTATTATTATTACTCTTTTATTTCAACATTTTTCAGATATATCAAAGTCCTCAAAGTAAAATGTCCGCGTCGGACAGTTTTCCCGCATTGTTAGAATCAATACAGACAAATTTATTTCGAATTGGTAGTCCAATATTATTGGTGTGCGGTCTTGTCAGCTGTGTCATCAGTCTGATTGTTTTCACTCAGAAAAATCTGCGTAAAAGTCCATGTTCCATCCATTTGATAGCAGTGAATATCGCTAATTTATTATATCTTACTATATCAGTATTATTCGTTACATTAGCAATTGGTTATGGCATAGATCTAACTCAATCTAATATTTTCACATGCCGTTTCTATTATTACATATCGAATTTATCTGCTATTCTCAGTCCATTTTATATTATCTTAGCTTCAATCGATCGAGTTTTAGTCACATCATCAAATGCTCGAACACGACAAAAAAGTACTCCTCGCTTGGCTTATATTTGTATCGGTTGTGGAACATTATTTTGGATGTTGTTTCATTGCCATGCATTAATTCTAGTAGATATGCAAGAAATGGCACCTGGTTATTTTATGTGCTACTATCGAGCAGGTCTATACACCCTACTCATAGGTTATTATTCATTGTTCGTTAAAGCAATGATAGTGCCTTTGCTGATGATTATTTTTGCCATATGGACTGCAAAAAACATACGAAAAGTGCGTCGACGACGTATTGCTCCTGTACCAACGAATACGGAAAATACAGCACGGAACTCTGAACATACCTTTCGCTCTAAAGATCGGCAATTTGTTTTAATGGTTGTTGTGGATATTTGTATTTACATAGTATGCAATGCAATGCTGTTAGTTGTTATTATATATTACCAGATCGCACAGAATACAGGATTACCACAGATCAACATCTTTCTGAATTTGGTAGGATCTTTTCTGGCTGATATTTCATTTTGTATCGGCTGTTATGCATATTTATTTATATCAAAAACTTTTCGGAAAGAAGTGAAACGTTTATTTTTTGGTCAATAAGTTAAATGTTTTCTTTTTTTTGTTGTTGTTAAGTCTGTATATTTCTTTGTTGTCTAAAATAAAAATGAAGTTATTCGTAAGATTATATCTGTCTTTATGTGCAAATGCTTCATGATTTGAACTAATTAACATTTAAAGGGTGAGATAACAGGATATAATGAATATTAACAAGTATTGATTCTCAAACTGTGCCAGGATATTGTTATAGTGAAGGAATTAGTACTGAAACTTGTTCGTTTGTTTGTCGTTCTTCCGTACTGATGATGTTTGGTACTGATATTTCAAATAAATTATATCTACGCTTTATTTTATCAATTCGATATCTTTGAAACATGAGAATATCAATATGCTGAGCTAATATTTGTGTTGTGCTTTTAATTTCTTGTGTCATATTTATTGCCTCCTTACGAACATATTCTAGTGTATTTAGAGTCTTTGAATATAACTTCTTTCGTATCCTAATTGATAAGTTATATTATCGATGAGTATCGAACATTCTCTTTGTTTTCCTCTGCAACGCGTACGACTGCAATTAATTTTAGTTGTTTTATAACTAATTTCATTATTACCCACACCCACCCACACCCACCCACACCTTTTTTCAACTAAAATCAGGTAAATATTATGTATACATCTATTATATATATTTCGTTTCAACATTTGTTATTCATATCATATTATGACATACAGATAATTTTTTTTGTTTCTTTCACCATTGTATGCAAACAACGTGCTTTTGTTGATGATATGAATATCAATCTTTTATTTATCTATACTCTCACTCTCTAATTTTTCAATACTGTCATCATCATACTTGTTTGGTTGATAATAAAGAAAACTTATCTTGAATATATGTTTATCATTCTGTTAATAAACCATATTAAATTTAAGAAGAATAAAAAAAAGACAATTATTATTATATTAGAATAATATTCAAATATTTTCATTAATTCCGTCAACTTGTAATAATTTTAATTTTGATAGTTTAGAATTATTTTGAAAAGATCATCTTTTAAATTACGAAAATTTGAAACTATAGTTTTTTTGATTCATATTATTATGAAAAGCTGAGAGCATTGAGTTGGATTCCTTTCTTTCTTATCTACACCAATACCATCAAAGAAGAAAAAAGCTTGTCAGCGCAGCTGTCTGGGGGCTAAAACATGCAATCATACATATTCATCGTGATTCCTAACAAAAACGATCATCGTTCTTTTATCAGGATGTACGCGTAGACAGGTGTGATTTTGATGATTCGGATTGATTCATCATCCATGCAGTACCTATACCCACACTGCAAAACTTCAGTTTATAGTTCACACACACATTTTTATATGTAAATTTCATGGAAAAGATATCTATTCTGTTTTATAAACAATTAGAAATATTATATTCACAAGATATACGTGTCTAATTGCATATATGTTTCTAATATTTTGAAAGACATATACTTGAAAGAAAAAAATATCTTGTGGATCGAGACAAATATTCATCTCTTATCGAATACAAGTAACTATTTTGAAATCGTCAAAATAAAATCTATCATAAGGAAAGCATGTTACTGTGCTTCTTTGTAAAAAAACATATTTGATTCTAAAAACAAATTATTAATTTTTTATTTAAAACATAGTTTTGTTGTTTGCCGTTCTTTCTTTATTGTTTTAATTAATTATAAATTTCAAATTGAGTTATCTGTCATAATTATTTGATTGAAAATAAACTATAAAGCATAAATAAAAAGATAAATGATGAATTAATAAAAATTGAAACTCTCATATAACGTGGTGATAGCGAACTTGTTATCATTAAAAATATATAAATGTAAAAGTTCATGTATATTCTAGATTGTGTTTATCTAGAAATATTTTCGAAGTGTCTGTCATGAAAAGATGATACAGTAAAATAATAATATTAATGAAAGAAACATGTCTTATGACTCCTTTATTTTGTTATCGTATACCAACATTATAATAATATATAAAGAGCGAAACATACAGATGCTTTCACATCATTTCGTATGTAATTAAAGAAGTATTACTTTTCGAATGTTTACGGTTTGTTTTCAAGTTATCATTATTTTACTGCTTTGTTGCGTTTATTTTAGATAATTTAAGCACGAAGATAATAGATCAGTAGCGTAGAAATCGTTAATTCTTTACGAGTTTTTAACTTTTACTCGAGTTTTAAATTTCTAAAGTTTCTAATTCAAGTACTCATATTTTAGAGTTCCAATTATGTTGTGATATTTCTTTCCCACATGCCGTCGTTCCCCATCACTTCGCATACGATGATGAATTATATTTCAATCTGAGTTTAGAGAAAAAAAAGAGACTAGATTTCGGATTGAAAGTAGGGAACTCAAAAAATAGTCTGTTGAATTCAGTGCTTCAAGTCTGCAGTCCAAATCTTTCATTCACCTGGAGGACTATGGGGGTTAAGGGGACTGTGAGAAACAACGAAGACTCATAAC
This sequence comes from Adineta steineri, assembly GCA_905250115.1. Classification (NCBI taxonomy): domain Eukaryota; kingdom Metazoa; phylum Rotifera; class Eurotatoria; order Adinetida; family Adinetidae; genus Adineta; species Adineta steineri. Next base: position 32,829 of record CAJNOI010000417.1, on the reverse strand, counting down.
ATTCAAAGGAATAAAATAATGTCATTGATAAATGCAAGCACTTTACTGGAAAATCAGGATCTTCCAAAATTCATATACATTCTAATTTCTTGTCGTAAAAAAACTTATCCTCCAGTACTGAATCATTTTGTCTTGGATAAAAATAGTTATTTTGCCTCTGGTTCTGAGAGTAGACTTATATACATTGTCGATTATCATAAAATAGAAACGAAGTAATTCTGAAAGCTTCTTGGTCCCCTTAGTCTACTTTATCCTCTTAGTTCCGTTAGCCTTCTTAGTTCTCCTAGTCCCCTTTGTCCTCTTAGTCACCCGTAGGGCTGGAACGGTGATGAGGATAATAGCTGACTGAGGATGTCTCGGAGGGTGATGAAAGCAATAGCTGACTATAGGTGATTCTATTTGATTCATATCAAGTATTCGATTCATAGAAAACGTAATGTTTCTTTGGTTTCCCTAATCCTCGCTCAAAATATATTACGAAGGTCGAGTTCTGTCCAAAACTCAATTTGAAATATAAAAGACTATAGACTTTCACTTCGAGGCAACCCTTTCCCACCTGCCGCTGCTCTCGAGGGTGTGGGTGTGTGTGTGTAAGTGTGGATATGGGTGTGGGGTGTGAGTATGGATGGGTGTGGGTGTGGCGTGTAAGTGTGAGTGTATGTGGGTGTGGACGTGGGTATGGGTGAGGATAAAAAAGAATACCTGCACCTATCTTTATCTGATTCTTTTTCTGTTATTCACTCAAATATTAAGATAGTTATTATTAGTTATGTGACAACTCAAGCTCAACAGCTCGCATGAGCCGAATCGAAGAGCTGGGTCTTCAGTTCAAGCTCATTTGAACTGGAGCTGATGACCAGTTCAGCTCATTTGAGCTGGAGCTGACGACCAGCTCATTTTATTCATATGTTAATCATTATATTACATACAAACGTGAATAATATCCAACTATTCACGTTTAACGATTGGAAACAGTCATTTTTCCAGAAATGCCTCGATCCCGTTTCAAAAACTTTCCGGGACAACCTCGTTTGTCCCGCAAGACTGGAGAAACGAGATTTTTCGGGAATCGGGACTGCCTCGCAGGACTCTAACTTACACCCTCGCCCAAATTTGTAACGTTCACATCTCCCGTAAGAAAGTCCATGAAATTATATCCTTTTGCGGTTCTTCTAGTGTCAATAAATCCTGCTTATGGTGCCAGTATGAGCTTGAAAACTCTTAATCAATTCATGGATCTGTAGTTAGAAGCCTTTGAAATTCTGCAAAGTTTCTTGAAGTCATTGATATTGAAATCAGAGGTGTGCACAGGGCAAAGTATTCTATTTTAAACCCGAGCCTCTTAGTAGCACACACATTGTGTTACTAATAGGCTCGGGTTTAAAATAGAACACTTTGCCCCGTGCACACCTCTGATTGAAATAGCTTGTAATCGTCCGAAGCTGTGAAACCCATTGCTCCCTCCTAGAATTCATACTCACATAATTCCAGATCGATCTGCCTCTCTAAAATCTCTTTTAGATCGCTTTCTATATTAAATAGAACAACTAATCAATATATATTAGAATTCAAGATGTCTGTGGATGATAAATACCACAAAGATGAACTCGAATTACAACATATGGTGACGAATGAGCACCAACAAGAAACTGTCGTAGAGATGACTGTACAGCAACGTCGATTGAAGACAATGTAAGCATTTGAGAATTCAATTAATCAAAATGTATATATTTTATCAATTTCATTTCTAGTTCTTCAAAGACACATGGTGTTTCTAAAACAAAAATCAAAATTGTTTATGCAGGGTTATTACTTCTGTTCATCGTTAGTGGTGGCATTATAGCTTTGAACTATTATCGGACAGCACAAGGCAGTGATGTCAATATTGTGAGAGAACAAGGTAAAACAGATCAAATAATTAGGACATAGATGTCAGCAGGTGTGATCGTTCGCCATACTAGAAGTTCATCTTATTTTAAAAACATTTGAGAATTTTTTGAAATTTATTACTAGTATTTGATTTTAAAACTTGATACATTGCAAGTTTTTAACGTAATAATGTGTGAAGTTCTTGTTTATTAATACAAAAAAATGATACAAACCTAATAAAAATTCTGCAAAGCCTCTAGGAGTTTTTAAAAATTTCTTTATCAAAATTTTTAAAAAAAATGAAAAACCTATCAAAAATCTTTAAGGACTTTAATTATAGGAACGAGTTAACTCATTATGTCTACTAGTTCTTTACTGAGATAATTATAAGATACTCTATAAAGTTATGGTAAATACTACTATGATTGGATGATATATTTCAATAGATGAAACAAAGATGGTGCATGATTGGGAAAATGGAGAGAATATAGTGATGGACAATAAAATGTCAGAAATGAAAACATCACAACAACTTGAACAATTGGATGAAGATGACAATGTTGAAAACAAAAGTGAACGACTTCCTCAACTACGATCATACGTTCACCGGGATGTGAGTATTGTATTTGTTATTTCAAGTCAACTATGTGTATTTTCACTAAATTATAGAGATCTAGTTCATCTAAAAGTATTGGCCATATGAATACTTATATTCGTTCAAAGGATCGTCGTGATGGTGGTAGACGATCGTATCAACGATTTCGTTTTCCTGTTGCTCGATATAGTCGTCGTGACATGCGTATACTATATTATTTTTTCCCTGATTCGATTTGATCATATATTTCTTTTAAGCTTTTAAGGGTCCCTTTGTTTCGTTCATGCCCTGGACTCCAATCGTTGCCGATCGATCCACAAAACAAACAATTATTTATTCAAAAACAGAAGGTAGTACACGAATCCTAACTTTCTGAAAAGTCATTAATGATAAGTTATCGTTTTAGTCTATGTTATACCTCCATTGATTAATACCTATGGTGATTCATACTCGATTGCAGAGCTCATGGCTTCTAAAGATGCGAGCTTATACCGTAATGGTGGTCCACTGGTTGATCCTATTCATATGAATCGTTTTTTCCAAAGACAATCCTGTTAGTTTTCTTTCTTTCGATCATTTTTCTATATCCTTTTATTACTTTATTAGTAACCGGTCCAAATATTCCAATGATCAACTCTAGACATGGTGGTTTTAAGGGTGGTGTTCGCACTAATCTTGGTTCATTCTCGATTTCCAAACCGTATGAGACACGATCTAATATAGATTCTGCATATGAATCGGAAGAAAAAGAAGACAAAAAAGAATCATCAGAAGAACAAGAACAAGAAAACAAATATCAACCTGCTTCGAATGTGAACAATTATTATTATAAAAGACCACGTAATATATTTGAGGCAGTTGAATCAGATTTTGAATCAAAATAGCTCACATAGTAGTAAAAGATTGTATAAATACGGAGCCTAGTACAGAATTCGTGATAGCATTATCAAATCTCTCAGTTTTGACAGAGAACGACAGAGGAAAAAGTTCATCTATGCAGATGAAACAAGTATTTTCATGATAGGAATATCTAACCAGAATATAAATCACTTTATTCTTCCACTATTACATTTCTCGAGAAGAAAACTTGTTTGCTTATTAACATAGGCCTTGTTAACATTTGATATTTTAAGATCAAGATGATAAATAACAATATGTTTTTAGGAAAACCCGTGCATCGTCCAAATGAACCTGGTAAAATAAAACCACAACCAAGTACAACAAAATGTCAAAAACGTGTATTAAAAGGTAAAGAACAACTTTTATCTTGAGATGAGGGTGGGTACGGATGGGTAAGAGATAGACGCCCAAACATTTTTTCTTGAAGTCTTTATATCACTTATATTTCTCATTCTATGTATTTTTATCAAAGGCTCTCCTCCTCGTCTTTGGAAAAAATTCTCATCTAAGCCATCGCAGTCTAATGAATTAATTACATTTTATCTAATTATAAAACAAGACCAAAAAGCACGAAAGAAATTAGAATCATTATTTTGGAAGGTTACCAATCCCGACAGCAGTGAATATCAACAATGGTTAACACGTTCACAAATCAATACAATTCTTAAACCTAACACTGAAGCCTTGAATGCAATCAAACGTTGGATTGAAAAGGAATCTTTTACATCTGTAAACTTTATTGGAGATGATACAATTAAGATTACAATAACAGTTGAACAAGCATCAAAATGTTTTTCAAGTGAATTTCATCCTTATAAAAATTCTAACACAGGACGAACTATTCATCGAACCTTTAATGACATTTGTTTGCCAGATGAAATAAGCGAACATGTTGAGTTTCATCTCGGATTGAATGATTTTCAACTGATTCATAAAAAACCTTCTAAATCACATGAAACAATTCCTTCCACTGCATTTGATGAGTCACCCAGTGATACAACAACAATTGTTACGACAACCGATGCAATTGTGACAATACCCTACATTATTCCACAGTTTCTCAAAAAATACTATAACATTCCAGAAGCTTCAAAAAATGAATTATCCTCAGTGGTCTCACAAGGAGTACTAGAATTTCTTGGTCAATATTATAGTGAACAAGATTTACTTTTGTATGCAAAATTACTTGAGTTACCAATTAAACCTCTGAAGAAAAATCATATTCGTGGATATAATAATCAATCGGATCCAGGCTTCGAAACAATGTTTGATATTGGTCAAATGTCTGGTTTAAATCCTTCAGCTGACACTTGGTATTTCAACTATAATACGTACTTTAATGATTCAGGGCTTGGTGAAAATTTCTTCTCAATTGCACTTCTACTAAATCAATTGGATGATATACCACAAGTTCTATCTATTTCGTACTATGAACCTGAAACAGGCATATGTTCAAGTGTTAGCGACTGTGATAATAAGATCATGGACGCATCTAAGAAATACATAGATCGTACAAATCTTGAATTTATGAAACTAGGAATGAGAGGCATCACACTTTTAGCCGCAAGTGGTGATTATGGAGCGAATGGTGTTGAAGTAAATGGTGAAACTGTAAATTGCACAAATAAAGTGTTCTATCCTTTATATCCAGGCACCTCTTCATTCGTCACATCAGTTGGAGGAACTGAATTAATCAATATGATGTACGAAACATTGCCAGATCAACCATCGATTTGTCTCGATAAGATAGCATCGGTTGCTTGTGTATCAGATGGTGATGAAGTCGCTCTTATTTATAATGATACTGGTTGCGCTAGTGGTGGTGGATTCTCTACTGTTATGGCCCAACCATCGTATCAAAAAGATGTTGTTAATCGGTATTTTCAGGAAAGCCAATGTCAAAATAGTGAACTTCCAAAAGAGTATCCTCCATCATCAATGTACAATCGACATGGGCGTGCTTTTCCAGATGTGGCTGCACTTGGTATAAACGGTTTTACTGTGTTAAACGGTGCTCTCCGTCAAGCAAGTGGTACGAGTATGGCAGCACCAATATGGGTTGGTATTGTTTCAATTCTAAATTCATATTCGATAAATATAACAAATCGAACATTAGGTTTTCTCAATCCATTGTTATACAAGATGGCCAAAGAATGTCCAAAGTGTTTTAAAGATATAACATCAGGAGATAACATATGTTCGGAAGACACCTGCAGTGATCAGTGTAAAGGTTTTCAAACTAGTTGTGGTTGGGATCCGGTAACAGGACTCGGTACTCCAAATGTTGGAAAGATGTTGAAATATATAAAAAAGTTATTGAAAAAGAAGATGAAGGAAACCAACAATTACCACGAAGAGTAATAATGGAAGAATGACAAAAAAAACATAAAAGACAATTTAAAAATAAGTCAACATATGATATATTTACGAAAAAACATAAATTAAAATAAATCCATTCATATAAATATATCTTAGCAAGTACCTATAATTTGAGGATGTGGATGTACAGATTCTTTCTTCATTGAGATACTCATATTAATTCACGCTTACTGCTAGTTTTGGCTCTCATCATACGCTAAGATCCTTACAAGAATTTTCAATTTTGTTTTTGTTATCAGAATAGAATTGATAAATATTTATCGTAAGAAATTATAAATAGTCTCAAAATTTTATCATCATTAAAGATCTCTGCTCGAATAAATGCCACCTATGTTTTCACTTTTCTTGACATATATTCTGACTTGTTTTACTGTATCGTAACAGTTACATTATAATTAAAGTAGCAAGAAAGATTCATATTCAATTCTCATATACATTTATCAATGTGACTGAGGGTGGGTAAGAGTAAAATATAAATGAAATGATCACACTCAGTCATATCCGTAAGTATTCTACTTTTATTTATTAAATAAAGTCTACAAAAAAGAACTGTTAATTAATATTCAATTATTGCATGGCTTTATAACTTTTTTCGAGTTTGAGATGAAACTTATTTTGTCCAGTATACTTGCTCGTTCGTACGTACCATTTTCCTTCGAATTGATGTTGATTCGAGTTCCATACTACTTGAATTGTAACATCATGTCCAAGATTTTGTATAGGATTGCCTGTTCCTTTTTTATATGTTTTTATAAGACCCATTCGATTGGTTCTTGTCGAATAAATACCTTCAATGGTGTACTCACCGACACTATCAGATCCATTACCGGTTACTTTCTGCGTTTCAGAATCGAATACAAGTGAAAAATGATTCGGTGCATACCATATATTATATTGATAATATTCACACGACCAGAGGCCTGATATAAATTGGTTAGATTCTTGCAATTCGACTTCATTTGATGGCAAATCTACATAAGTCGCATTCGAATGAGCTGGTTTACCGTGCCACCATATTTGATAGCAAGCTATACCAAATATAATAAGAGCAGAGCCTGCGATAGTATATTCTACAACAGTATCTTGTTGTTGACAAGTGCCATCCGTACAATTACGTGAGCTGAGATACGAAGAAAAACCTAAAATCATGCAGTATATATCAAAATTATTTATTATTTATTAGAATCTTTTAAAATAATCTTTTGCTAAACATCCTCTGTGAGAAAGAAGTTTGAATACTGAATAGTTTCCTGTCCGAAATCAGACATTATTTCGTATTGTACACGTGTTATGGGGTCAATAATGAGCATCTTAAAATATTGAGTAACATCAGTCGAATAAACTATAGAACAAAATCAAATTTGAGTGAACATTATAGTTCTATTTCATCATGTTAATATCTTGAGTTTTAAATGAACTCGATCAGATTTTGTTGAACATCAATAATTTTAATAAAAACTTACTTCGGCTAATTCGAGTACTTCGACTACTTCGACTACGGCTGCCACTTCTACTACCACCACCACCTTGACAATAAATAGCAATTGTAAGAATTGCAACGATTAGAAATACACGAAAAATAATGTGCATTGTATCTTGCTTAACTAAACGTTGATTTGAAATTTTTTTCAAAAGTAACTTTAAACACTGTTTGTTTTAACTACAGTGTGTCAAAGCAAATGTTTTTATACCAAACAAACAACATGAATCAGAAATTAGATTTGTTCTGTCACATGTCATCAACATCATCAGTAGTGAAGAACAAAAACACTGATGAAATAGAATAGCAATCCTTATATTCGCACGTTTGTAACTCATACAGACCCGAGCGTGTGTAGTTGTGAGAAAAAAGAAAAAATTATTAAAATGAATATAAATAGGTCGCAAAATGAGAAAAGTATAATATCTTACAGATCGATGACAAACATTTGCATTTTCAATGTCTGTAGTATTCGGTTTAAACGCGTCACCTCGGAGGGTATAGTTTTGAAGTCAACAGTCAAAGGACCATCTTGGGATGTGGGTGTCGATACTGATCGTCTCTTTACATCGCACTCACAACTACACCCTATCCCACATTGTAGAAGATTCATTCAATTTTAACGAATAGTTATTCTATTTTTAAAACTGAAGAGATATGAATATTTGTGGCAGAATGAAGAGTGTTTAATTCTTTCTTTATTTCTAATTGATAAAAGCAAAAAACTCTCATGTTCAGTTTTCTAACAAACATGAATGTTTTTTACAACAAAAATATTTATTTTTCTCGATCAATTAATTGTGATGAAATTATTCGATTTTAATAATATTTGCACGTTCTGAAATACCATTTTCATTAAAAGCTTCAACAGAAAAATAATAAATTTGATCTACTGATAAACTTTTCAATTCTAAAAAATTATTCTCATAAACCATCCATGAATTGTATAATTTATTTGGAGCAATTCCCCAAAGAACATTATATCCATGACAATTTTCTTGTTGATTCCATGTTATCATAGCATCTCGTCGATCTTTATTTCTTTTTATAACTAAATTTCTAACTTTAGTTGGAACTTTACCATGACCACGACCAAATATACGTAAATCAGATATAGAAAGTTTCGGTGTTGGTACATAAATATTTCTATAGCGAATATATCGAACAACTTGAGGAGTATCAAGTTCAATATAATCATTAGGTACATCTTTATAATTATTTTTTCTATCAATTAAGATTGACCAATTTTTTCCATTAATTGAACTTTCAATTAAATAACGATGATATAATCCTTGAACTTTTCCAAAAATATTTGATTTATAATCATGATAATTTATTTGAATAGCATGTACAATTCCAAAATTGACAAGATCAATTTCAATCCATTGTTGATTATCATTTTTTTCTGCTACCCAAAATGTTTTCACATTTTCATCAACAATATTTTCAGGTTTATAATTATCATAATAAGATGATGCTTTAACTGACTTTTTATATGATAATAACATCCATCCAGTAAATTCACCCATTTTCCCTGCAACTGTTGGAGCATAATGTGGATAATCACCAAATGAAGTATCTGTATACATTAACCCATCTTTATCAAATTCGGTTGGAAACATACATATACGTCTTTCCCAATTAACATTTATTGATACTGCCATTGATCCAAAATGCCAATATTTATTATTTGGTCCAATTACCGTACTACCATGTCCAGCTCCATTCATAAATCCACCTGGTTTATATGATATTGGATTATTTGGTGCATAAGTATATGGACCAAGAGGTGATTTACTCGTATAAACACCATCACCATAAACATTAAATTCAGTTCCAGGTGCTGCATACTGCATATAATATGTATTGTTATATTTTGTTAACCAAGGACCTTCAATATATCCTTTAAGTACTTTATCACCATGATTTTCACCAAAACGTTCCCATCCATGTTTATTTTCATCTAAATTAAATAATTCATAAGTTTGTTTTGATGGACGAAACATATCTTGTGCATCAAGTGTTTTTGCTCGAATAGGATATGTATTTGATGAACCCCAAAACATATAAGCTTTACCATCATCATCGATAAATAAATCTGGATCTTGTAAATCATGCATAATTAATGGTATGCCTTTCCAATCACCTTTCTTTGGATTATCTGTATAAAGAATGCTCATAGAACCGGACGGATCACCAGTTACATATAAAACAGAATCATTAAAATTATGAGCAGCTGGAGCATTTGATCCTTGAAAATACCATTTTTCAGGTGTTATAAATGACCATTGAAGTAAATCGGTTGAATGCCAATAACCCATTGAACGTGTAACAAACATATAATATTCATTTCGAAATTTAACTACAGCTGGATCAGCACCAGAACGATAGGAAAAACTATCAATTGCATTATAAATACTATATGTATAATCAATATTTATTGGATTACAATAAGTACTTGCTTGACCATTAATATTCGATAAACAATAAAAATTGAATATAAATAAAATCAATGATATTTTAACTATTCTACTCATTTTGATGTTTATCGTATGAATATAAAAATACAAGATTTATTCTCTTTTATTTTTCAAACATGGATTAAATTGACAGATGTTCGATTGATCCTTAGAAGTATATACAGTAATCACTTTTTTAAATATCAAAGCATTATTCTATGATGAGAAAATGTCAAATAATTATTAGGTTAAAAAAAACTATTCTTTATTTTATTTTTCTTTCAACATATAATATAAAATGTCAACTAGAATGATTATTGTCTTAGCATTTTCTCTTTCTTCACTTGCAATAGTCAACAACATATATATATTTATTTATTTTCCACTTCAATAATAAAATAAATGAAGAAGACTACTACCTAGTAGAATATAGAATTAATTCATAAAAATTTTATAAAAAATACTTAATTAAACATAATAGATAATAATTATTGTAAATTTACTGAATGATGCCCATTAGAGTTTCTTTTATGTTTCGCGTCTACGCATTTGATGAAATAATGAATAAATATAAATTGGCATCCCTATATGTTCACTCTAATCAACATATTTCAATGAATTGAGTTAAAATGAATCTCGAGACGATATAAAAGATGTGAGTATCCAGCTAAACTAAACTACATCTTTTTTTTTGTTTTGAAAAAGAGGATCGACAATTTTTGACTCTTATTCAGTTTAGTATTCTATATACCAGTTGTAAAGCAATGGCAATAACAATTTTACCATTCATACAACAAGGAATAACTCGATATGGTATTACAATTTGTCTGATATTGGGTCCTCTAGGAAATATATTCAATTGTATGGTGTTTACACGGAGTTCACATCGTAATATTCCTAGTTCAGTTTATTTTCTATCTCTCTCGGTATTTGGTATTATTCATTCAATTTGGTCATTTACTCCAATTCTTTATGCACTTAATCATCCTGATCCTCAAAACTATTCATTATTCTATTGTAAAATACGATTATATGGCAGTCATAGTCTTGGCCTATGTCTTCGTTATGTTATTATGTTAGCTTGTGTTGATCGATTTCTTGTCACACGTACAAATGTTCATATTCGTTCATTAAGTTCAGTTAATATGGCAAGAAAACTTGTTTTTATTATGTTTGTATTATGTTCATTAATAGCTATACAAATACTTGTCACAGAGGACATAAAAAATAGTATCTGTACTATGTTGACTACATACAAATTACCCTATTCAATTTATCAAATCATAGTTGTTAGTATTGTACCACCAATGTTAATGTGTATCTTTAGTATTCTTACTATTCGTAAACTTCATCAACGACATGATATTATTCAATCAAATGTTAGAAGAAAAGATCGATATCTTATGCGTATGGTAATTGCTGAAGTTATGATAAATGTTTTAACATCAATTCCTTATTCAGCTAATCTTCTCTATGGAGCATTAACATATTATGTTGTAAATAAAAGTGCTCTACGACTGGAGATTGAATCATTTATTTCCTATATTGCTCAATTTCTTATTTATTTCTTAGGTATTGCACCTTTCTATCTATTTATATTGGCATCAAAACCTTTTCGAAAGGAATTCATTAATTTATTCATTAACTTTTGGAATAAGTACATCATACGATTAACACGAATTGTTCCATTATATGACCCAAATATTTCAAGAATAAATAATGGTCGGGCGATTAATCATGACAGACAACAAAAAGCTACATTGAATCAAGAAAAAAATATCACATCGATAGTCTAATCGTATTATAACATTAGTAGCAAATTCAACGCTTCTTCGTTGGAATATAATTGTTTGATGTACTTGACAATGAACTATTTATTATTATTCTTGCTATTTACTTTTTTTTCTCTCAATTTGCTCATGCATTTTTCTTGTAACCTTCGTATGTAACGTGTTCGTTTTAATAAAGTAGATATATCAACTATTAATATTACGAAAACAAAATTTCAAGATCAAGTAGAATTTTAATAAAGATATATTTACTTGCAAATTTTCTCATAAAGATGAATTTATGAAGGGTGTGGGTATGAGATAGAAACCACACCCTCAAACAAAAGTGTTATATATATTATAATTTCATAATATAATATTTTTTTGTTTTTTTAAAAAATCATTTAACATATTCATTATGACATAAAACTAAAAAAAAAGAAACGAATTAAATTATTTTAATTATGTCTGAAATATTTATTTTTCTTTGTCACTCATTTATTATCATGTTTACCATCCAATTCAAATTCATTCGTATATATAGATAAAACAGTATAGAGTATACGTTTCTATATTTATTTTCATACGTTTTGATCATGAATGATAATGTTATCTGAAGCATTACTAATTTTTGTATACGGTTGAATATAATTGCGTTAAGGCTACGTTAGAAAAAAAATTGATATAAGTGTAGATGTCTATAAAAATTATTTGAATATAAATGAAACTATAAGGATTCTAATATTATATTTAAATATTTTATTTATTTAAATTATTTCTTCATGATTTTATTTTATTCGTCCATTAAAATGAAGATAAGACACGTCATGGTTAGATTTTATTTTTTCTTAAGCATATGTTTTTGTTTTTATACGACATTGAATGATACAACTCGATAATAAATGATGATAGTAAAAAAAAATATATATAGTAAAGAAGAGTATCTATCGTAGTATAACGTTAACCGTTGAAATTATATTATATTTTCTATCTCTATTGAAGGAAGGTATTTTTATTTGAATCGTTTTTTTTCTCTATTAGATGAAAAAATAATATTATTTTACTATTTAATTAAAGATAAGAAAAAAATTGTTCTAGACTTATTTTTATTAGAATGTTGAAATTTCCGTCACCTTATCAAAAAGTACTTCCTCATGATATTCCAGTTATTTATCCTCAAGATTATACGAAAAATACTACTATTGGTAATCGAATAGTTGGTTCAATTGTTGGTTTAGCAGTAGGAGATGCACTTGGAGCTAGTGTAGAATTTCGATCACATCAATATCTATCGGCGTATCCTATATTTGGTATGATGTCTGGTGGTACATGGGGATTAGAAGCAGGTCAATGGACAGATGATACATCCATGGCATTATGTCTTGCTGCTTCACTTATTACGGAAAAAGGTTATGATGCTTATGATCAAATGGTTCGTTATAAATGGTGGTATAAATATGGTTATTTATCTTCAACTGGACATTGTTTCGATATTGGAAATGGTACTCGTGATGCATTAGATGAATTTTATGCTCGTCAAAATCATCTTAAGAAAAAACTTAATTTACAACATGATTTAGATGTTGATCAACTTCCTCGTCGTATTATTCGAGAAATGCGTTTTAATGTTAATTGTAGTAAACCAGAAACTCTTGGAAATGGAGCTTTAATGCGTCTTGCTCCTGTACCATTATTTTTCTATCGTAAACCATCTTTAGCTGTTGAATTATCAGGTCAAAGTGCTTGTTTAACACATGGTGATGATATAGCAATTGATGCGTGTCGTTACTATGGTGCTTTAATTGTTGCAGCTATTATTGGTGAATCAAAAGAGAATATACTTAGTGAACAATTTTATCATACACATCGAACATGGTTTGGTATAAAACCACTTCATAGTGATATTATTTATATTGCTAATGGATCTTTTAAACAACCAGGTGGTTATAAAGATGGTATACGTGGTAAAGGACATGTTGTTATGTCACTTGAAGCAGCTTTATGGGCGTTTTGGAAAGGAAAATCTTTTCGTGATGGTGTACTAAATGCTGTTAATTTAGGTGATGATACAGATACAACAGCAGCTATTTATGGTCAATTAGCCGGTGCTTATTATACATATCAAAAAATTCCACAAAATTGGATAAATCAATTGTATGCAAATTCTTTAATTATTTGTATTGGTCAATGGCTACAAGTTTCAGGTTATCGAGAAACACAAAAATCTAAACATAAAAAGGCTCAACGAGTTAAGAGTCTTCCACCAAATCTATTAAAACAACATACTCATGTGAATAAAATACTATCGGGTGGAATACAACATTTACCAACGGAAAAAAAACATAAGAAACGTCATCGTAGCAAACATGTTAAATCTCCTCCAGTAATCGATCTTGCAGAAATATTATTAAAGAATGAATTATTTTAAAAAAATAAATTATATATATATATATATACATCAACCAATCGAAATTTGTTACTTGAAAAACAAATGTCGTCTATACAAAAAAAAAACTTTTTATTTTAATTTATATCTTTCGAATATATATTTTTTCTTGAAAATATTTTGTAAAATTAAATTATAAGTTATTTAACATTATTTGTATTCTAACAAATAAAATTATATAACAACTATTTAGAAAATTTTATTTTACTGATAAAATGAAACATTATTTTTATTGATGATCTGTTCGATACGTTCAATATTGTTTGGTTCATTACAAAGTTCTTTTGAACAAGAAAATGAAATTGAACGATGAAGATTCGATGATCCTTTTGACATTGGCATTTTTATTGCAGCAATAGTAACAGTAGGTGAAGATGGTTCATCTCCACATATAAAAGGCCATTTAAATGCATTTGAGTCTGGAACACCCGTGTTCATATTAACGTTTCTTATTCGCTCATCAATGCATGTTCCATTACAAGTAGTAATATTACCATCTTGTTTATAACAACGTGGAGAATTTGAGTCAGGAAATTTCGTAAATACATCCATCAAAACATGTTGCATCTCTTGATAGTTTCTCTTTGCTAGTTTTGAAATCATGGAGAGTAAAAATGTTTCGTCACATCGGTCATTCAATGTACATGAATAGAATAGCTGAGTGACAATGGAAGTACTGTTTATAATAATACGCTCGTTAACATAATCATATCTATCTTCATTATCTGTAAGTGATCTTCGTTTAAAATCATCATCCATAACAATACCACCGAATGTAATTTTAATAGTTCGAGTTACATGATCGAATACAAGTCCAGTTTGACAGAGAGTATCATATCGTGTTTCATTACATTTATTAGAAATGATAAATGGATCATCAATTGATTGAGCAATATGACATTTTGTATGACAAATATTGTATGGATTAGCGCTAACTAACAAACCAAACTTGGTTATATAGAAAAATCCGAAGAAGAAGAAGACAAACATCATTTTATTAATAAAAAAAAACATCGAATCTTTTTATATTCTGCTATTAAATACTCGATAACGATACCTCTGAGAACAAGAACAGATGTTTTGAAAGTTTTATTTTCGTGATGTAATCATTTTTTATAATTTTGATCGGTTGATATTGTCATTCATAACTAATAGATTATTTTTTTTAATATCTGCAATTGTTTGACATCCACATAACATCATAGCTAAGTTTAATTCCTTTTTTAATATTTCTAAAATATTTCTCACACCTTGTTCTCCATCTACAGCCAAACCCCATATTATTGGTCGTCCAATAAGTACTGCTTTTGCTCCTAATGCTATTGCTTTCAAAATATCTGTTCCTCGTCGTACACCACCATCAACATAAATATCTATTTGTTGATTATGTCCAATAGCCTTTATAATATCGGATAGAGCATCAATTGTACTTAAACTTGAATCTAATTGTCGTCCACCATGATTTGATACAATAATGCCTTGTATACCATGTTTAAGAGCTGTAATAGCGTCATCTGGATGCATAATACCTTTGAGAATAAGAGGTAATGATGTGATTGAACGTATCCAATCAAGATCTTTCCATGACAGTGCTGAATCACGCGGTAATTCACGAAATTTTTTACCGAATTCATTATTATTAACATCAATAAGATTTTCAGCACGAATACCATCAGGCAAAGAAAAATTACTGTGAATACTAGGTTCTCTATTACCTGCTGCACAGGAATCTACTGTAAGAACTAGAGCTTTGTAACCGCATCGCTCAGCTTGTTCAATTAATTTCTGTGTAAACTGACGATTTTGAAATACATAAAGTTGATACCAGAGTTGTGACTGACTTTGAGGAAATTTTTCTTTAATGTAACGTTGATGTTCATTAGCAATTGCTTCCATATGTATTGTTGCCATAGTACTGACACACATAATGGTTGAACAAGCAACAGCAGCTCGAACAGTTGCTAATTCACCATGTTCATCATTGGCTAAACGATGAAAAGCTGTTGGAGCAATAATAAATGGAAATGAAATTGTAGTTGTTGAATTTAAAATTTGAGTTTTACAACTTATAGAATTTGCTGTTAAATTTTCTGAAACATCAATAAGTATTTTTGGTCGTAATTTTATTCGACGAAAAGCTTCTTGATTATCAGCCAAGGTTATTTGATCATCTGAACCAGAACTATAATAATCATATGCCATTTGTGATAATTTTTCTTTTGCTCGTTGATGATAATCTTCAATATTTAATAAAACTCGATACGATTTTGTATTGATATTCTGCATGATAATACACGTTTTTATATATACAATGCTGATGAAAAAATGAAGATTTCGTTTAATAAATATAGTTTGAAACTAGTTACTCCTTCTATGTCGATAGATGCTTTCGTTAAATGTATTTTTTATCTTTCGTTGCTTGACTTAAATAGTAATAAGAGAAGTGTAAATACATGTATTTCACCTCTTTTTTCTTTCTTATCTATTGTTATTACACAACCATTGCTATAAAATGTAACTGATTGGTTTACACTATCCTCAATAGACAACAACATAATACTCTCTATCGATTGTATTCTTTCTTTCCTTCTTCTCATTTATCGCTCTCATATGTATTTATTTCATTAGATATTTGGATGAAGAGAAAATCTATATCGATGTGAGATAGAAATGTAAAATGTATCTAAATGGTAAATTATATGAATAAATTCATCGTTCCGCTTGTTTATGTATATAATACTAATAAAGCACTAAAAGTTATCAAACGTTATTGTTCATCAATGGGAAGAATACACGTGTACTATGAAAATATCTACATCTTTTGCCTGAGACAAATATGATAGAAATTAAATGCTAGTCCTTTTATGAGTAAGATTAATGAGTGAATAGAAATATTATGTAAAATAATATTTGAAGAAAAACTTAAAACTTGATCAGCTGATATTTTATTCATTAGCTTGTTATGAACAATCATGATCATGAATTTTTCTAAATATAGTACAAATTGAAAAAAAAGCATTGGTTAACCTAACGATTTATATTTTACATATGCATTGTTTAATTAAAAATTGAAATTATCATGGATTATTCTGAACTGCTGGACTATGATAGAGTTTCAGATTGGGAATCGAATGATATCAGTTGTAAAGATTTTCGTTGAAATCTCTAGACAAAAATAGAACGTTTTTAACTTTTTACCGCTCACTACTCAACTATTTTTTTATATAAGATTATGCAGAATGTTATGATATAAAATACATTGGCTATACTTTATACAAATTCAAATACTTTCGAGTAAATATTTGCATATATCAGTGAATTTCAAATCGATGGTATCATTAGTTATAATAACTTTCATTGATGTTCATGATTTTGAAATCTATACAACTATTTATTCGAGAAATTTCATGTTTATAAACTGACGACAGTTTAAATGTGATCTTCCAATTTGCAGATAAAAACTTTTATTCGTTCTACAGAAAAAACAGTAAGGAGTGTAAATATCAGCGTTATAAAAATACATAATATTGCGGTGAATGTTTATCAAGTTATAATAAAAATAATTATATATTTCCATTAGACGAGCTTTTATCAGATTTAGTCGAGGTATTTCATTCTATTGAGTCTCTATCGTGAATGGATACACTTATATTTACATAAATAGTAAGTTTTTATTTGAAAGCAAACTTTATTTTAGTCCATTTTGACCTTAAGAAAAAATATTTTCAAATAAATGGTTGTTATTGAGTATATAGATTCTGCATATAACATAGATCCCATTCAGACCTTAAAAAAATAAATCTTCTATTTAATCTTATCAATATTTAATAAGAATCATCTTTCAATAACAGTAAAAGGATTCTAAAACTATTAAATAAAATGAATAATGATAAACTTTTTAACTGTATCATAAAATAAAAAATATCAAATGTTTTTGTATAAATATAACAAAATTTTGACTTATTGATTAATTTTATTTGTCGTGATCTACGATATTTTTATATTTGATTGTAAAGAATCTATTCGACTAATTTATGAGCAAATAAATGAATCATTCAAATAAAAAACGACGAAGCTTTTTTATATATTATAAATAAGAATGTTAAGTGGTTTATTGTAATGTTATCGATAACCTTGCACTTTTTAGTCTGGAGGGTGTTGTCAACGTCAAAAATAAGTGGTTTTCTTTTTCGTCAACACACACCGCATAGATTTCTTCTTTTTTTTTTTTCGTTCGATCACACTGTTGTCATTCGGCAAGTACGTTGTTTTTTCTTTTTCATTCTTTACATCTGAAAGGAAGAGAAAAAAAAACTTTACCAACTTATATTTCTTCAACGTTAGTAAAAGAAAAAAAGAATATACAATTAGGTGTTCTCAAGGTAAGTTATAACAAAATAAAAAAAAAGAAACAAACTCGACAAAAACTCTTTTGTATTCATAGTTTACGTTAGATTCTTTAAAGAAAAGACTTGTTTATAAATTAAAAAAAAAGAAGAGTTTAATTTTATTGGCTAACATAAATTTATCATATATAAGAAAAAATATCGAATCTATAATCTATTCGTCAAGGCTTATCAGTATTTTATTGACTTTCTCGCCTATTTGCAAATACGTTAATAGTGCAAAAAATTTTAACTCATATATAAGTTAAAAACTTGCAATTTGACAGTAATCTCAAACATCGAGATTGAATAGTTTCTACGGAACAAAGTACTTTTGATTGTTAGAGCGAAAAAGAGGATCAACTATGTGTTATAATACATTTATTTAATTGAGTAATAAAATTTAGGTAATAATTATTGTAAACAAGCAATTAGTAGTGCAAACTCAAGGTAATTTTTATACAAAATAGGTAATATGAATGTATTTATTTACATGAATATATATTTTTGTAATTTTATAAAAAATATCATTAGAATATAATGCATCCTACTCTTATTGTTTTTCACTCTTGCGCGTCCTTGTCGAGTTTGGGTGAAAATGAGGTAAATTTCAATTTATGTCTACCCCGAAAAGTGAAGTACTATTTATTAAATTTTTCAATTCAGAATTATGAATAAATGAAAAATATTGTTTTTCTTTTTTGCTTTAATCTCGACTTTTACAATAGAATATTTTACTTTTTCAATGTAAAATAATGATGAAGTGTCACCTATCAATTCTCAAGAGGCATATCATCTAAAGCACAAAAAAAGCTTTATTGACACAATAATATACTAATATTTTTACTGTCAATTGTAACTAAAAATAATGCACTTTTTCTTTTTTGTTGCTAAAATATAATTGAATATTTTTAGATCAAATCTCAATATTTTTAGTATGTTAGAAAATCAAATAATAGAACGTAAAGCCATTGATTCTTTTGGAATTCTTGGTTCACTCTATGATGGAAATCAAGATCAAATTATCAAACAACATTATATCAATTCATCAATACAATCATCAGAATTATCTCATTTATCTTCTTGTATAATCGAAAAAGGTCATATAAATAAAAATTTTAATCTTCTACAATTTATTGGAATTCAAGATGAATTAAGACTTCATTTATTATTAAATCTAGCTAAACGTGTTGGTATAGCTTCAATTTTAAATTATTCACGTCGAATAAATGAATATACACGTTTTCTATATTTCTCATCGATAATACGAAAAGAACAAATAATTATAACATTAGAACAAATTCAACAATTAATTTTATCTTCAAATTTAGATTTAAATGCTACTCATATTATTCGAATGATAGATTTTGGTATTGAATTTATTGCTATTTTACAATTACCCTATGAAATTAATGTTACACAACAAATTGATAATATACTTGATAAAATTCGTTTAATACTTTTAAATAATAGTGATAATAATACATTAATATTAACTAACGAAGAAGAAACTATACTTGAAAAATTAATTAATATAACAACTTATTCAAATATATCTTCATTGATGACTGTAAATCGAGTTTCAGATATATTCTATCAAATAAATCGATTAAAAATGAATTCTAATCATTGTCATCCATTAACATATTATCTTCAATCAATTGATAATTTAGAATCTCCATATTCATCAAAAAATATTCTATTAAAAATATTATCTGCAGACAATTGTAAACAAATTGAAGAATATATTTTACAATTTCGAATACCAATGAAATATTTAGAAGCATCAGTCAATCAACATATGCCAAATTATTTATATGGACATCTTCAAAATCGAATTTATCATGTTCGTCAACAATATTCTATTCTTAAAGATATTTATATGAAAAAAATTCATCAATTAACTAAATTATTAACTATTGCTGATAAAGATCAATTTAATATGTCGATAATTTTTCAAGAATTAAATTTTAATGAACAAAATTCTATTAATCAATTATTAAAAGATGTTTATGATTTAGAAAATGAAATACAAATAGAAAATAATTTACGTAAAAAACAATTAAATGATGACAAAATATCAGAACAAGATTTGGATGAAAATGATAATTTTCTTAATACAAATTCTACAGCTAATATAACTTCGGATTATGATCCGGATGGTGATGATACTTCTTCACAATCATCAAATAATACTAATGATAATGAAATCGATCAGACAACACTTTCCGATGATTCATTTATAGAAAATGACTTACCAATTTCTAATGAAATAATAAATATTTTACTTCTTGGTGAAACAGGTGTTGGAAAATCAACATTTATTAATTCTTTAGTAAATTATTTACATTTCAATAGATTAGATCAAGCTCAATCAAATAAACCAATTGCAATAATTCCTGTTTCATTTCTTCTCAATAACGATGAACAATTAATTGAATATAATGATTTAAATGAATCAACTAATGAAAATTTTAATTATTCTGGTCAATCAGTAACACAACAATGTAAATCCTATATATTTCATCTTTATAATGGAAATAAATTATGTATTATTGATACACCTGGTTTTGGTGATGTAAGAGGTATTGATCAAGATAATTTTAATATGGAACATATTTTAAAATATATTAATAATTTAACACATATAAATGCAATTTGTTTTCTTTGTAAACCAAATCTAGTAAAATTAAATCAATATTTTCAATCATGTTTTGTACAATTATTTGATTTTTTTGGAAAAAATATTTCCGAAAATTTTATATTTTGTTTTACTAATACACGTTCAACATCGTATACTCCTGATGATACAATATCATTATTTCAACCAATATTTGATTTATTTTCATTGGATGATATTTCATTACAAAAAGAGAATATATTTTGTTTTGATAATGAATCGTTTCGTTATTTAATTGCTCTGCAAAATGATATTTCATTTAATAATAATGATATAGTTCAATATGAAAATAGTTGGAAAACATCAACAAAGGAATCAAATCGTTTGATTAAATATATTTGTACAGGACTTAATTCATATTCTTTACAAAATCGATGTCAATCTATAAAACATGCACAATTTCAAATTTTACATCTCATTCGTCCAATATTAGAAACAATAAGAAATATATTTCGAAATATAACTTTATGGAATATTGAATCTCCAAATCAATCAATTGAATTATATTCAACAGTTATTCATCATTTAGTCTATAGTTGTCTGTCATGTAATCCAAAGATAATTAAAATTGGAAATTTTGGAATAATAAATGATTTTCCACATGAAATGCAAAATAAATGTCAAACTTGTCAATGTTCGCCTAATCGACATATTCAAATTGAATATTTACTTAATTATAAATTATTAAATCGTCCATCAAAAAATAAAATAAGTGAAATGAAAGAACAATTATTAATTCTACGAAATGCATCTGTTCAATTTGCTTATTTTCTTAAAAATATTGCGTATTGTACGAAAGAAAATGTAATTTTAGTTAATTTAATACGTATGATAGAACAAGAAACATATATTTGTCGTCATTCTCAAACAAATTATCTTAATGTACAGTTAATTAAAGAATTAACTCAATGGAAACAAAAATATGAAGAATATTTCAATGAAATTATAATGAAGAATATGCATAATGATCTTGGTATTATTTATGAATCAATTGAAAAAGTAGAAAATATTTTAATAATTAAAGAACAACTTGATGCTATCAAAATGGGTCAAGAAATAATGATGAAACAACATGAAATTCAAGCAATGCAAATTTAATACATCCTATATTTATTTATTAT
This sequence comes from Adineta steineri, assembly GCA_905250115.1. NCBI lineage: Eukaryota > Metazoa > Rotifera > Eurotatoria > Adinetida > Adinetidae > Adineta > Adineta steineri. The sequence continues at coordinate 10,746 of CAJNOI010000417.1, read as the reverse complement.
CTTTTAATAAATAATTCACAATTTTAGAATGAATATTTACTGATACAGTAAATGATAAACAATTTTATATATTTATTTTCATTAAAACTAGATAAATTGTTATTTGAAATATTGATCGATAATAAACTGGTGATATTTATCTAAATATTACTTGCGAAGTTTTTTCTTTATAAGTAAAAGTGTATATCGGTGTGGGTGTGTGTATTCTTCTCATTCATTACCCACACCTACTTAGGATTGTATAGTTATTTTTAAAATGTGCAGGTGTGAGTGTGTAGCTCGAGATGGCTAACTCTAGATGTGAAGCTGGAAATGTGATGATGGTGATGATTTTATTGAAATAAATCAGCACTATATATAGTACAGCGTAACAAAGGTGTAGCTGGACAACGACCATTCAGCTTCACAAAGGGAGAAATGATGCAAAGAAAAAGATGATGAAATGGGCATGATGATAGAACAGATGATAGAAATGACAAGAACCGAAGATGACTAACATATGTGAACATATGTAAAAGGAACAGGGATATATGTACACATATGTGAGAAGAACAGAAAAAAAGAAAAGATATATATGTGAGGAGAGAACAGAAGAAAAGAAAAAAAGAAAAGATATGTGCTTGGACGAGAGGATGATATATATCACCCTCTAACAGCAAGACTCCATCGCTCAAATAGTTTATTTTTTTCATATTGAGACACTTCTTTCTTAAGAATTCCACGATCAAATGTTGAACTACGTAAACGAATGATGAACTGTGTTGTATATAATTAGTAATCGAATCGAAGTTGTAATCCATGTTCCTCACTTTTATATGTACTGTAAAAATATTCGCTTGTTGCTGTCCCTTATGAACAGACTCGACCGCGCGCTGAGTTAGAGAGATTGTAATTTTCCGCGAAATCCATTTGTACAAAAAACAGTGTTATCTTCACTAGAGATTGCTTTGATCTGTTTAACGAAAGACTCTTGCTAAGGGTGAGGGCGTGAATGGATGTTGGTGTAGCAGTAAGTGAATAATTAATAACTTGATTCTATGAAAATAAAAGAATTATATTTCATATATTTAAATGAAAATTAATTAAATCTTACCATACAGTCGTTGATATCTGCTTTTATAAAAATATTATTAAAATATATACTACATCGTTTCTCAATTGATAGAATAATATTCTTACAGGTATTACACCTGACAATAAAAATATTTCCTTAATAATTAAAATAGAATAGTATAATAAATCAAACCATGAAGGAAAAAGTATAACAATTATCAGTCGATCACCAGTTAATTATATTTGAATCGCGTTCATTGTTGATAATTTCTTTGGCAAATGAATGAACATTTCTAAAAAAGAAAAACATCAGTTGAATAAATGTTTATATAACGTCAATATCAGATAAATAAAGAAATCTTTAAATAGAGATATATTCAAAATAAGGGTAGACTAGAGAATTTATAACTCTAGAAGTCTTCATCCAAGTTTATTTTAATGAAATTAATCTCAAAGAGAAATAAAGATATATATATATGTCAGTCAAGTATATGTTATAATCAAAATTAGATTTCAACTAGAAATGAAATGACCAATCTGAAAACCGTTCGAGTTTAAACAATCAAAAAGTTTTGTATATTACAAACTAATATAATTAGCGATGTAACAAAGCAAAAACTTACAGACTTGATATTATTTGTGTTTGACTTTGGTTCTATAGGCCCAAATCTGTTTCTATTTTTACCATACCATAACTGTAGTAGACTGTTGCTGTTGATACTACATCTTCCATATCCATTGAAATTTTGCTCAAACCCAGGACAATCATTCCGACCATCGGAAACGACATCTTTAACGGCCTAAAACGACTATAAAACGGCGTTTTACTGCCTTATGTCTCCAATATTCAGAGAACATTTTGTAAGAGTTTTCTCAAATTTTATATATGAATAAGCTCAACATGGACGTATACAGAAACTAGAGTTCAATATCAATGTCTGAAAAATCATATATTCAACAGTTTGTTATAAATAAAATGCTAAGCGATTCCTAAATTAGATGAAACGACTTGTTCGCTAATTTATAAGTATATTGTATACGCACTCTGATTGTATATTGCATTTATTTATACTTTTGATCTTATTCCAGATATATTCTAAAAATTAAGAAAAATACTTTATTTTATTATTTCATCTCAATTAAAGAGTAATTCACGGGGTCATGTCATCTATTTTCTCTAAATAAAAATAAATAATCATCTTCTTACCTAATGGGTTTTTAAATGCTACTAATTCTTTGCTGTTATTGTTTATCAATGCAGATGATTTAAGTGTTTCAATTGATGACATAATTTGTGAAAGCTCTAATTTCCATATAAAATTATGATGAGGAGCATTTGTATGAATTACCATCTCTGCTAAATCACACCTGACAATCTCTCTAACATAATTAATATGAAGAATCAAAGTTTCTAATTCGCAATTATATTTTAACGAAATAGCCGGTGGTTCAAATGCTCCATTACTTTCTTCCCTTGCTAAAAGTAAAACAAAATACAAATGATACATTAATAATCTTTTAATATATTATAACTAAGTTTATTAACGAAAAAATATATTAGAAAATAATTTTCAACTATGAAAATTAAATCAATCAAATGGAATTTATTTTAAGATTATTACTTAGTCCATGACAATTAACTTTATTTCAAGAAATACGTTTCTGAATGTCAATTCAACAATTCGAATTCGATTAATATTATGAAAATTATAATAGAATGATATTTTATTGTATTATAATTACTTGCATTGATGAAAACCTATTTCTCGATATTATTTTTAAGTGATGGAATTCGTTCAGTACTATGAAGATTATATTTCAATGATATTCTGTTATATTGGGATTTAATCTTTTTGAAAAAATATGTTTTTGAGTGATATTTTCAACTATTAAAATTATTTTTATTCTATGGAAGTCATATTTCAATAATATTTTTAAAATATAATATCAAGTTCTTTTTGTGCATTAATTGTATGCCTTAATTATATTTTTTATATCAAAATCAAATTTATTTGATTAAAGTTATTCCTTCCTAATACATTTAAACAATTTATTTAACTTACCTTGTTCTTCAATTTGATTTTCTACAATATACGTTATTGATGGTAAAATATGTGTATTATTGTAAAGATTTTTAACAAAGACTTTTCCTTCATAACCCGTCATTGAATCTTGTGTAATTTGATTACAACTTTCATTATTAATCAATTGGAGGCTGTTTTCCAATATATTATTTAATCCTTCGTCTTCACCACCACTGCCAAAAAACATTTGAATTTTTTTCATATTTGGTATGTACATTTCTTTAGGATGCTCTTTTGGTCTATGTATATGTAACTGTTTTATGTTGCATTGTATTTCATTAATAATATCAATTGCTGTTCTATTAGGGCCAATATTATCCCCATACGAAATAGAACTATGTGATAAAAAACAAAACTTTCTTTCATTAATAATACCAATGACGACAAAAAAAACGACAAGACGACAAACCATTCGAACCAATAATTGAATATGAAATATTAGATTCTTGCATATCTAAATCTTCATTGTCAATTATTTCTTGTTCTAAAGTAAAACATATATAGCAAATTCTTATTTTCTTACAAATATATTCTTACCTAGAACTCAGGTCAAACCTTACAGCCATTAGTCCCTGCCGGAAGACATCGGTAATCACCGAAAGTGGGAGCAGTATTCTGTGAGGGTGTAGGAGTGAGTGTCGGTGTGGGTGTAGGGATGGCTGGGTTAGTATTGAATCCATACTACACCCATACCCTCAATTTTATTTACTTCTAATAATTTATCTTGATCTTTTTGAGATAAAGTATTCATTTGATGACAAATTTCGGATCCTGAAATGTTACCATATCGATCAATTCGAATATTTGGCACAGGATTATATTGTAATACTTTTTGTGAGTGTTGATATAATTGTATGGTTTAGATAAGACCACACCTTTATCCACATCCTCACAAAGATGATAATTCTCGTAGATAGATTTTAATATTCCATTTTTCAGCAGAATATTTTTTATCGAACCATAAGCTTAGCATGCGCTTCTAAAAATAAAAATAGATATTGTGTAATTCTTAAAAGTTTCCTTACAAAAGTTCCAGTTTAGATATTATGTAAGCTGTCGGTCATGAATGAGTTGCCTACATCAAAAAAAGATAATGATCGAATAATTCATTTTCCTAAGATTCCTTTCGTAGCAAATGCATGCTGTTCTTTTAGAATGTTTTGCTGTTGATTCGATTGATTAAGACAATGATTCATTTTCTGCTGTTTTTGGTATTTTAAATCCAGCAAGCTATCATAACGTTGATTGGAACGCAATTGAGTTTTCTTAAAATCGTCATTCGTCATTGCAAAAGATCCTATCAAACATTTAGATTATGTTTTAACCGGTACACCTATAAATAAAATTATCTGAGCTGAAAATTTTTATGTAGCTGATTTTTTATATCTATCACAACTATCTGTGATATGCACTTATACATTCCATGACTTTCAATTAATCATACTTTATAAAGCCAACTAGATACGCCTGTGTAGATTGTTGCAATTTGTATCTTCAATGTTTTTTGATAGAATAGTATTTTCATCGTAATCTAATAAAATAAATCGTAATAAATCTAGTTTTGGCATTAAATGATGTGATAGTTAGAAACTGTGCATGAAAATACATCAAGTAAAGCGCAACATGATACATTTTTTGACCAAGGAATTTTTTCGAACGATGAGTACAGAGGAACTCCACGCGTGAATTTCTGATAGAGCAAAGTTTTTTAAGAAATTGTTTATTATATTGAAAGAGACCGATAAAAATCCGTTTCTAAGCAGGAAAACTGTATATCCATTTCCTATGACTGAGTTTCGGACTTCGAGGGGGCGGGTTGTGTCCGACTCAAATCAAGTGATCAGGGGAGGGCTCCTGAAAAATCAGGTTTGATCACCGAGAGAGGGTAATCGAGAATAGCAGAAGAAGTGATTATCTGATTTCTGTATGGCACCTATGGATATAATTCATGAAATTGAAATACAAATTCAATGGATTATTTTAAAACTATTTGAAACAAATACATTTGATAAATTTATTATTTTCTTCAATAATTCAATCAAATATAATATTCTCACTGTAAAACAGAACTTCCACAAGAGAATTTTGAGATTTTTATTTTTATTATTTTAACTTCAATTATTTTTTATTTTGTGACAATTACATTTAATTTAAAAAACAAAAATTACATGAATATTAAAACTATCAGTTCTGTTTCTGTTCTAGATTGCAGGAGGAAAAATTTGATGAATGTTTTTTTATAATAAAAGTGATTATAAGTTTATAAATTTTTCCGAATATCTTCGAGTAAACTTTCAAGTGCCTTGCTATCTTTACCAAGAAGATCGATGAGGCGTTTACGAGCTTTTTGCACAATACCATGCCATATTGACGACAGCGCAGCAAATCGTGTTTCAAGTACGGTAATGACAATGGCCGAGACGAGAATTTGGTTATTTGTCGACTGTTGAAAGTCACTCAGCGGTTTTCCAGTTAGTTTTTCAATGCTTTTTGAATCGAAATCCCAGGAGCCGTTAAATTTTTGCTTGCTGACCAAATAACGAACAATATCTTGATTGTCCGTTGGCCACGCATCTTCCTTTGCTTTTTCATTGGTGATACTCGACGATGCGTGAACAGCCCATGGTTCATCCATATCATCATCACTATCTTCACTGTCCGTCTGGCACGCACCTTTTCTTACTATTTGTTCGGTAATACTCGATGATGCGTGAACAGCCTGTGGTGAAAAGCAATCATCACAATCATCATCATCCTCACTATATGAATCACACATCATCGTTGGGGACATTGCCGCAAAGCAATGCGCCGTACTTGCACTTCTAGCGAAACGTACTGAAGAATGTATCCCTAAATGTTGATCATCTGCGGATATTTGAATAGGTACTTCGCGCAAAACCATATCACTATTGTTAGCATTTACTCGTTTCTCAACACCAACAAAAGCTGTATGAGGACTGAGAATATTATATTTAAGTGACAGATCAATGATGCGTTTTTGTGTAGTTTCTTTCGTTGTTGCACTTTCATCTTTTGATACAACTGGCTGTTGAAATCGAGTTTGCCGTGAGCCTACATTGCCTTTATTGATTGATGGTGGCAATTTAGAATGCTGTAATTCAAGAATAAGTGCTTTAGCAGCCAGTCGAGCGATTGTCGCGTTGTTGCTCGTCACGGGTATTTGAGTGATGTTTGCTTCACCTAGTCGATGTTGTTCTGTCTTTAATTCGACACTAGAATTATGATCGAATTTATGAGATTTATCTTCAATGAGAGCATAGACGATAAGTCGATCGTTAACGTAAACAGGTGGTGTTTTTGTCGGTACATTCAGTAATGCTGTCGTGCCCAAGTTCCATTTGACTTGTACATCTGTAATACAAGACTGTAGAGCCTTTTGTAATTGTTCACCAACATGTACATCGGCACTAGTATTCGGTGGAATGAAAACAAAACGTCCATTCGTCGCTCGAGCCAAGCCCTTCACAAGCGAACGACTAGGAGAATGACCCAAACCAAAGGAGAAAATGCGAGAAGAAGTAGCCATTGAACGGCAAAGATCGAGTACTTGATCGACATTTGAAATTTCACCATCGGTAAGTAGAAAAATTTGACGTGCATGACCTTGAGCTGGAGGATTTGCTTCAAGCCATTGAAGAGGACTTAACTAGAAGAGAACAATCATTGTAAAATGAAAAAATAAAAAATGAAGAAAGAAGGCATACTCACTAGTTCAGTACCACCCAAATCGGCTTTCATTCTGTTGATTAATCCTTCAGCCTTTTCAGCATTCTTCTCATCATAGACAGTAGTGATATCGTTAAACAGAGTCTGATGAGTAGAACCGAATCGAACAATATTGAATTGGCAGTTGACTGGAAGGCTTTTGAGAAAGAGTAACAAAGCTTGGCGAGCCAGACCGATTTTACCTTCATCTGCCATTGAGCCACTGCAATCAACAATAAAAATAAATTCATTCATAGTCTCAACATTATTCATAACTTTTTGACAATCTTCTTCACTCGGTATAAATGAAGCCATTACTGCACCAGATTCAACAGCAACAATTGTGTTCAATCGATTCTTGCTTAATTCGATATCAACGAGAATATCACGATCCAATTGAGTGTTATCTTGAGCAAAGGTAATCACATAAGCATCTTGATTGCGAAAATCTACTTGAATTGGATGGGAAGCTGAACTAACACGAGCAACTCCTACTTTTTCAATCTGACATTGAAATTTAATAGTGTATGGACTTTTTTGAACATATTTGGAGGTAGTAACAGCTGGGGAACTGAGTCCACCTTTATCAGGATTGTAGCGAGGTGCAATCGTTGTTGGGACAACAAAACGAATTTTAGTACCATTTTCAACTAGATTCAATTCAGAGACATACGAAATAGTAATTTTACATTCTTTGCCAGGTGGAAGAGCACCAACATTGATGATGAAATTGTCTTGCGATTTTTCATCTTGTTCAAGTAAATAAGCTCCATGACCTTGTTGAAGTGCTTCAGTATACTCTTGCTGAGCTTTCTTCTTCTCTTTCAATTGAGCAATAATTTCACGATCGTCAATGTGTGCCACAAAAGCATATATAGCTGCTTGTTCTTCGATAGGAAAACAGTAGACCGCTTCGATTGAGGTTTTTTCATCATTTCGAAATACTTGAGTAATCGTTACATCGGCAGCAAACGATCGAATAGTGGCTTCAATATTCACGCTTTTGAGAGGTACGTACTGCTGTACTTCCGAGCGTTGAATAACTATCTGTGAGTCTTGTTTGATTCGAAGCATGTTAAAAATCTGTGTGCTTTTTACGTTTACCAGTTCTTCTTATATATCGTATATTTTTCTTCTACCGAGGAAGCAGACACACGTCAACAATATGATTCAGTAAATATTTAACACGTATGGTGAAATAACACGCGAAGAACGAAAAGAAGTTACAGGAATAAACGAGAAAAGATCCGAGAGAGAATGGATGTTGAGTTATTCATAGAAATGAATAGTCAGAATGATAAGAGAATAATAAATGATAAACCCTGATAATTGCACAACATCAAAAAGACAATGATGAAAGCACATGCACCATTTCGTATGTTCTCTACCAAATCCTCCAATCACCAATGCTCTTTATATCTACATGTAAGAGAGTAATCCTGCAGATGGAGATTACTTGAAAAAAGGAACTATTTCACAATTAAAAATTCTGTTGAACATTTCATCGTGACTCTGGTTTGATTAAGGCGGTGGGTGTGGGTGTAGGTGATCAACTCAGTATCCAAATCTATACTCATCCATACCCACACCATCATTTGTTTTAGATGTTGAAACCAGTAATTTGCAGTGTAAAGATATCAGCCGAAATGTAGGGACGTAATTCTTCTCTGAGGTATGTTGTAGAAAGCCAGTTTATCTTCATTCGAAATATTATCTTATCTATAAGTAGTAATTGCACATTTGTTATTTTTACTTGATAGCATCTATCAAGAAATCTATCGTAAGTAGTCAAACTCAGAAATAATTGCTTTTGTTTATGACGAGGAAAGATATTGCTTCTCTTATACACTCGTGTCATTTCAGATAGTCATTATAGCAAAAACTTAAAAATGGCTTATGCTTGTATAGTAGGTAATTGCAAATTCATCGAATTCCCGAAATATCCAGAGTATACTAGTCAAGAATTTAATACTGTCAAGAAAAATAATGGAAATGATGATGAGACGTAAGACTTAGACTAAAGAGGGTGAGAATACAACACTAATACATCTTGTACAACTTGCTCGCACAGAACGAAGTGCTGACAATTCATTTATGAAGAAGGAAACTGGAATCAAATACATTCTTAGTAATATTATCAGCATTGTAAATTGAGATTTCGATGAAGAAATAGGTACTGATTCTTCAGATGGTTATCGTGTAGCCGTAATAAAGGAAATTTAATCTCTTTTCATCAAGAAAAACTAGCGGACAATTAACTCAATCATTGATAAAGTAAAGTTTCCACTAGCATACTTAAACAAAGCAACTGACTATTAAATTCGAAATCAGAATTTAAAACATTCAACAGAAAATCATTATATCGAAGAAGGTGTGAGATTTTTATTTGCAAAAAGACAATAGTGCAAATTTAGAATTTCTTACAAACGAAAAGAAAGTGATAGAAAATTGTTCGATTCATGAATAGCTTCAATTTTTTGGAAGGTATTCTGTAAATGGTGCTTCGATTTGCAGATGTCCATCGTGTGTTAAATACGATTGTAGATGATCAATTTGTGTACCAGGTGGAAGTGTAATTGATTTGTAAAAGTAGCTTTTTTCCAGACTTCGATCTCCAGGTGATATATGTTTACCTTGGATAATCAAATCATTATTTTTAACAGATACTTTAATCTGTTCCGGATGATAGTTTTTCATTGGTAAAGACATTTGTAGTTTCTTCTTCTGTCCTTCTGCATCAAGAACTTTCGGTGTAAAAGCTGATGTATGAAAATGATGATAATCGAATGATTGATCACGATGTTGACCATAGGGAAGTAAATCAGATTTATCATTTGTATTTGTCGATGTAGATTGAAGATATCGTTGTTTATGTTCATGATTATGTAATGGTATTTCCACAATTAACATATTGCTTAATGTCACATAAGATACCAAATGTTCAGCATCTACATATTCAAATTAGAAATTTCAAACAATTTAATAAATCTTACCAGCATGTTCATAAACAGGTTCAGGTAAATCGTATAATATTCGTTCGATAACATTTTCACTATTGCTTTGATGATGTTTCTTTTTCGCTTCTATAATTAAAAGACGACCTTCGAGTTTTGTTTGTATAGTTTCCGGATCAAAATCAGAGATATCGAGTTTAACACGATATTTATCTCCATATATTGGTGATTGTAACGCTGGTGCAACTTTCTCCTCGACCGATTGTTGTTTTGGTTGATTAATCCAACGTAATGATCCCGGTGTATTCGAATTTGTATCTTTCCAAGGATCAAACCATTCAAAATCATCTCCGAATGTATCGGAGTCGAATTTATTATCTTTTGAAGGACGAGGATAGCGATGTATTGGTAATGATGACATTGTCATTTAATAAAATCTATAAAAGTATTTAGTTAACGTGATTTATTTTAAAAATTTTCAAAAGTTTCGTTAACAAATAATCGAACAAGAAAATTTTAGATATCATCATTTGTTTTAGTATTTTACCGCCGAGAAAAATAGTACAAAACGAAGTACCGATAAATTTTTGAACTTTATTTATCTGAACAATAATATTGATTGTATTGTTGTCTCCATGAACAGAACGAAAGATGACTAACATGTATTTTATGGATCAACCAATCGGAACAATATAAATTTAATCGTTCATGTCTACTCAAACGCGTGACCTCTATGGCGACATACGTGTATATAGTAGTTGAACATTAATGGTTTGCATTAAATTATATGTTTTGTTATTTATGAACTGATAGAAATAGTCCAATAACAAAAAAAAAGAGAGCGTTACACTTCATTCATGTAATGAACGGTTGTCACACATTGAACGCGTGACAACATCTGCTCTGATGGATACTATACCGTACAAAGT
>CAJNOI010000416.1:0-53222 GCA_905250115.1 Adineta steineri | reverse complement strand
GCTTTTCACCAATACTAGGTGATGGAGATCGACTTCTTTGTTCCTCTTGTTTCGTGACAGACGATGGGGATCGACTGCGCTCTTGGTTCTGCTCGACGATAAGTGATGCAGATCGACTTAGTTCTGGTTCTCCTTTCAAACTAGGTGATGGAGAACGACTCCTTTGTTGGTCTTGTTTCATGACAGGTGATGAAGATCGGCTTCTTTGTTGTTCGTAATGGGTAACAGGTGATGGTGATCGAATCTGTTCTTGGGTTTCTTCAATAACATATGTAGATTGATTCAATTCTGGCTTTTCACCAATACTAGGTGATGGAGATCGACTTCTTTGTTCCTCTAGTTTTATAGCAGGCGATGAGGATCGACTGCGCTCTCGATCTTCTTCAATGACGGGTGATGCAGATCGATTTAATTCTGGTTCTCTTTCGATACTAGGTGATGGAGATCGGCTTCTTTGTTGATCATGTGGAGTAATAGGCGATAGCGATCGACTCCGTGCTGAATTTTGTTCTATGATAGGTGATTCAGATTGATTTAGTTCTGATTCTCGTTTAATACTAGGTGATGGCGAGCGACTACGTTGTTCTTCTGGTTTTCTAATAGGCGATGGAGATCGGCTGCGTTCTTTGCTTTGTTCAATGAAAGGGGATACAGATTGATTTGGTTGTTGTTCTAGTTCAATACTAAGCGATGGAGAGCGACTCCTTTGTTCCTTATCTTTGATGATAGGCGATGAAGATCGACTTCTTACTTGATTTTGTTCAACGACAGGTGATGTTGATCGATCTGGTTCTTGTTCTAGTTTAATACTAGGTGATGGAGATCGTCTCCTTTGTTCTTTTTGTTCGATGGTAGGCGAAGGGGACCGACTTCTTTTATTGTCTTGTTCGATAAGAGATGATGCAGCTCGACTTCGCATTTGTTCTCCTTCAATATTCGGTGATGGAGATCGACTTCGTTGAAGCTTCTCTTCAACACTAGATAGTGCAGTAGTAGTTTCATGAGAATCAAATTTGATATCACCTGTCTCAAATGTGGGTGATTGGTCTGCTTCAGTAGATCCTAGATTTTCTGCTAGCGGGAAAGTTGATTCAAGTGTTTCCTGGATAGAAGACTTTCGTTGACCATTTTCTGTAGGCAGTGAGATATTTTGTTGCTCAAGGTCATTGGTATTTACATTTGATGTCGATACCGATATAGGTAATTCATGTGTTAATGAACTTTCTGGTAATCCTTCCTTTGAAATATTAACGTCATCGATTTGTTCTGTATCAAACGATAATGAATTGAGTGGCTCTTGATTGGTAGTTGACATTTCAGAAGTTTCAAGTGTTGTAGGCGATATTGGTCTTGATTGAATGGGTGATTTTGAGGTTCGTTCACCAGATGATAAAGGTGGCTGTTCGAGTTGTTCGTCCTGTTGATGAGATTCATTTGCAATGGAACTTGATGAGAGAGATGGACTAAGAGATTTTATTTCACTATTTCGACGACTTGAATTTAGAGTTTGTTTCAAGTCATGTTGTTGCTCTGTCTTGTTATCGGTAGATGAAATATCATCAAGAGTTGATGTAAATATCTCGTTTTGTGTTCCCGTTGGAGATATTTGTTGGCTATTTTCAAGATTTGAACCAGTTGATAGTGAAAATGAGTTATGTTCTATTGATTCCGATCGATCAGATAATTTATTGTCATTATTCATAGCAGGCGAAGATGATCCTGACTGATTTGTCAATAAGAGATTATTGTCATTTTCTGTAGATGCGAGTTCATTGGATTGCGATGGAGAGATAGGTCTTGACTGGATAGCGGAAAATGAATGGTCCGTAGTTGATTCACTATTTTCAGAATGAGAAACATCTTTTGCTGCAATTTGTGCAACATCCAGTTTGTTTTCAGTTAGAGGTGATAATAGAGAAGGAGAACTAAGAGTTTTTGTATTGGAATTATGCGTAAAATTAGAATTAGAATCGTGTTGAGATTTTAATTGATCTTCATTTATAACTGATTCATGTTCAGTTGTTGGAGTGTCATTCGATTGCTTTTCATTATGATTGACAGGTACAGGTTCAATGTTAGGTATTGATGATTGTTTATTTTCATTAGTATCAAATGTTTTTATAGTTTCATTATCTTCCAACGGTGTTCGAACAACTGTTGGTGAAGTCGAAGTACTATCACCTTTACTTTGTTGTTCAACTAGAGGTGATAGAAGTCTAGGTGGAGATTCCGTATTTAATGGGGAAGCAAACGGTTTATGTGATGTAGGTGTTCTTGTACGACCCGGTGGCGGTGTTACAGCAAATGTTAGAGGATGCTGTTGTAATCGTTTTGATGAAGGTGTTGTTGGAGATTGACTTGCTGGAATAAGATTAGAGGATATGGTTGGATTTTTTTATCAGATTTTTCCTTTCTTTCTTTCTTTTTATCTCTATACTCTTTTTTTTATCGATTCTTATGAGATGATATGAATCATCCGGGAAAAAAATAAACTGCTTACTTTGTCTTTGTGCACCAGGTGTAGTACCACCTGTTGGAGTTACTGCACCGCCTGATTTTCTTGTGAGTAGACTGTTGAAAAAATTGGCTAATGCGCCTTCGTTCGCCGCCGTATTTGCACCACCGGGTGTTGTACTCTGAATAAAATAATATTTTTATTCTTAATAAAACGAAAAAGGAAAACGTTAAGAAAATATAATCATACTGGTTGATTTCGTGATCGTCCAGCTACAGATGGTGTTTGTGAACCAATACCACCACTTACACCTGATGTTCGTGTATGTACTGGTGTTGCTGTTTCATCCTATTAACAAATATAAAATTAAATGATATAATAGTTTTTCAAAAAAAAACTCTTACTGCTCTTCCAGGTGATGCAGCTCGATTAAGTGTTAATTGAAGTTTTGCTAAAAATTCTTGATCATCTTCAGCAGCAATAATTTCATTATCACGTTGTAATGGTCGTCGAACAATAGGTTTAACAAAAACATCTGAATAATTATCTGTTGGTTTAAGTCGATGAAGATTTTCTAATAGAATATCCGCTTTTTTTGGATTATCCCAACCAGCTGGAATAAAAATTGAATCACGTTCAACAATAGCAGCTGTTGATGTAAATGGATAACCATAACATTTGTATACAATATATTTATATAATTTATCTATATTTTTTTTCTCTTTAATAGATGTATAAAACAATGCGGCACCATCTAAATAAATAGAAAAATTCTATTGTTTAACAAAAGAAAAATATGTTTTTTTTTCTTATCTTACATTCTAAACAAAATTTTCTTAAATGATACTGCATAAAATCAAAATATTCATCTTTATAATCATTTTCTTTTTCTAATGTTGGCATAACATCACATTTTGTTATAACAACAATAACTGGTATACCAAGTGATTTTGTTAAAACACCATCAGGAAGTGGTAATACAACTTGTTCATCACCATTTATTGTTGGACTTAATGTTGCTGTTGATGCAAGTGAAACAGATGAAATAGAATTTGGTACACGACTACCACCTGCTCCACTTTTAAGCGTTGCTGTTGATGTCGATGATGTTAACATGATAGATGTATCATTTGGTTCGACATAATGTTGAAATTCAGATTGAAGACGATCACGCATATCACGTAAACGTATTGGATCAATTTTTAATCGATCAATATGTTCTTCGAGAAGTGCTGTCCATTTCTTTAATGTTGATAATAATAACCATGGATGAGTCATACTTGCAACAAGAATAAGAAGTGTATTATCTAATGTATCTGATTTAATAGCAAATTTTAATAATGGAGCTGAACATGCTACATCACCATCAAGAATCCATACACCTAGTTTCGGAGTATCTAATAGATTGAAAAAAAGGAAATTAAATTTTAATTTCTAAAGCAAAACATTTAATAATACCATCTCGATCATCATCTTTAACATCAATATAATGATATTCAAGACCAGCACCTCTTTTTGGATCATCATTTCCTTGTAATTTTGCTACTAATGTTGTTCGACCACTTTCATTATCACCTAAAACGACTAAAGTCTTTGTTGCTGGTGCTGTTTTTGTTGATGATTTAACGTCGCGTAATATGGAAGCCCTTTTTATAAATCAATTAAAAGAAATATTTCGAATTTAACATAATTAATAAGATTAATTTACCAAATACTTGGCTTTTCATTAGTATCATTTCCATTCTCTAAAGATGAACGAGATTCGTCAATAGTATCCTGCTTCGTCATTGTATAAGTCTTGTTTCTATAATGAAAACAGAAAAAAAACACATTGTTATAAGTAACAGCAGTTATATTTTTTCATCAAGGTCCGAAAATACGAAAAAAAGAGGAGAGACGAAAATGAGAATAAAAGCTGGTGCATTCAATGGTTTATTTTTGACTTACGGATGTTACAATAAACGATGATGGATGGATAAATTGTAAAGAGAAAAATGCGAGCACATTTGGGAATGTTACTAACGGTTAAAATCATTTACCAATAGAAATATCAAATAAAATCCTCCGTTTCTAAGACAATTCACTTATGATGATTCGATGAAAAAATATCCAATGAAATTGTTTTACAAGTTAACTATCTATATATGATATTTTATTGTAAAAAAAATCAAAGGCACATTAAAAAAAAGAACGAGATTTTTTAAAATTGTCAATTGTTTTTTCTTTATAATGAACCAATATTCAGTAGACTTTTATCCATAAAACGACGACGAACAAAACAAAGCCACCACTAGAACAAAAGTTTGAATAAACTGATTTATAAATAAATCATTATTAGTACTTTCGATGGTTTATCGGTTTCAGAGTCCATCACTCGATCAACCATACGATCACTACATTCTTTACGTAATTGTTCGAGATATTGTTTCATTCTATCTAGGAAGGATAATTATTGTATAATTTAACCGATATATAATAATTAATTACTAACCAACTTCATCAGGAGCTGGTTTAACAAACATTCCATTGAGTGGAAAATCTGCATCACCTGGAATTGGAAATGTTGATATAGCTAATGATGATAATTCTTTTTGTGCTTGAATACGTGATTGACACTAGAATATATTCATAATTATTATTGAATCAAAACGAAGTAATAATTGTACCTTCTGAAGACGTCGTAAACATTCAGTTATATACAATGTTAAATAGATTAATGTTCTATCAGCATCATGCTTTAATAAATTATTGAATAGATCGATTTAAAATATATTTTTTAAACTTACTTTAATATCATAATTACGAAAGAAAATATTAGCTCGAAAAAATTTTATTGCTTCATCAATTATATCTTCATTTTCTGTAGCTAAAAAGAAAATATAATAAATTTTTAAAAATCTACGACGATACTAAAAATTTTCAGAACCGTTTCTATCGCTTCGAGCTCTCAATATATTGAAAATATAGAATGTGACAAAAAACCAGAATACAACTGGGGTTTTTGTAACTCATGATTAAGTTTCTATTACAAAGTCACTCTTAATATATGTCTCGATCAAACTTTGTATAATATTTTATTGATGAATTCATTAGGAAAAGACTAATAATAAGATCTACTAACAATCCACTAATTCGGAAGATATTCTATCGATGTTTTTCTAATACTAATATCTATTTGATTATCTTGTCTTTTGATAGACAAGCTTACATGTTTCGGTAGGAGCTGGACCACTATAACGTGTTCGAATAGGTAATAATGCCATATTTCCTAGACGAAATTTGCTATTAGCAAATGAAGAATGATAAGCCTTGAATAAAATAAATAAATTTTAATAAAACTAATTTGCACATTTGAATTTTTACCATTATCTGTTGAAAAGAAAATCTAAAAAGAAAATTATGAGCCATTTTTCCTACTAAAACAAAACCGATCTCATCAGATAAAATAATATAATGAATAAAATAAAAACATAACCGAGAGAGAGAAAAAAAACAATCCAACGTGAAAGAAAAACATATTCATACACAAATGACAATGTGTAATTGCAAATAATGAAATAGATAATTTCCAAAAATAAAAACAAGATTAAATTTGTGAAATTTTATCAGTAGATATAGTTGATGTTGGAAGCGCCGATTGATTCATAAGATTTGTATCTCGTTCATTATTTGATGATATTGAAGTGACTGTATTTAATTGTTGATCAGTTGAATTATATTCATTAGTATTAGATTTTATTATAGGTTGTTGAAGATTATCAGTTGATTCCTGATCAACATATTGAATTAATAATTCAGCAAATGACTGAAATAAAAGAAAATGATAATCTCAAAAGAAAATGTTTTTAAACTGACTTTATCGGGATGATAAACTCGAATATCTGATTTTGATTTGGATGGATTTGTACCAAGCCAACCAGTTAACCAACTAGTACTTGTATTAATATTATTATAATTATTTGTCATAGCATTCATAGCTTTGTCATATTCATCTTGTGTAAATCCAACTAATGCACTTAAAATTGGAATAACTTCTTGTTGTTTATCAAATGGTGTATGAAAATATGATAAAAGAATATTTTTTACAATTTGTTTTTCAATACGTGTATTATTTGTTGTTTGAACATTTTCATTATAATCAATACTTTGTTTAGTTTTAGAATCAATTTCATCTTGAAGTTTATTTATTAATAAATCTTTTGTTTTCATTTCATCATTTAACTGATATATAGATGATTGAGCTTGATTATATTCTTCTAAACGTTGACGAATTTCATTATTTTCATTTGTTAAACGAGCTGATACGGATATTTGTTCTTGATATTGACGTTGATGTTCATTGATATATTGTTCATATTCTAAATAGAAAAACACAATAAATATATAGTGTTCGTATTTAATAATATTTGAGAACGATTAGAAAATATAGCTTAATCTGTAGGGATGTACCCAGACCCGAGCCTCTCGAACTCCGGGCTTGGCAGGTTCGGGGCTTGGTTAGGGCTCTGATGTCATGAATTGATGTGGGAGTGGGTGAGTGTGGGTGAAAATGTGGGTGGAAGTGAAAAGGATAGTACCCGCACTCACCACACCTACACTTAATCTCGATTTTACTTCGTGTATTTCTCTAACAACTGACATTTATTTTCTAATGTAATTCTATTAAATACCTTGTTGAAATTGTTTTTGAGTATTTTCTAAATTTTGTGAATATTTTATCTGTTCTTGTAATTGAGTATTTAAATTACTATTAAATTCTTTGAGTTTATTATATTCTTCTTTTAATAATTCTAATTCTGTAACTAATATTTGTTGAGATTGTTCACCATCAACATTAAGTTCAGTTTGTAATCGATTTGAATCATTTAATTGTTGAAGCTGATTTCTTAATGTCTGTTCTACTTGTTGTAAATATTCTATATTTTTAATTAATTTTTGTTCACTTTCTTCATATTTTAAAAGCTAAAATATGAAAATAATCTTTTATTAGATAACAAAAAAAGCAAAGAATTTCAACCTTTTCTCGATTTAATTCCATTTCATTTTCTAATTGTTTTTTTTCCACAACAGCTAAATCTCGTTCATGTGAAATACGTTTTAAATCAATTTGTATTTGTTCAAATAATTGTTGATTTGATTTAAATTTAAAATCATTTTCTTCTAAAATTTTTATCTTTGATTCTAATTCTAATTGTTTATTAATAAATTGTTTTTCATTAATAATTAATTGTTGTAATTGTATATCACGTTCATTCAATGTTGAATTTAATACATCAATATCATCAGATTTTTTCTTTTGATGATATAATAAATTTTGATAAGTATTTAATTCATTTTGACATTGTAAATATGCTTCATTTTTTTGTTGAATTAATGATTGAAGAGAATCATAATTAATTTGAAGTTGACTATGTTTTGTATTAAGTTCATTATAAAGACTAATAATACGTGTATATTCATTATAATATGATAATGATTCCTCATGTTGACGTTTAGATAATTCAAGTAATTCATCATAATCTATACGAAGTTTTTCATATTGTTCTTGACTAACTATTTGTTCCATCTAAATGAATAGAGATTTTTTAGATGCACTTATATCATAATCTGTCACAAAAGAATCTCAAATTTTATCAATAACTATGTATTCTATATTCGAAAGATGTGAATTGCCAAAAGAACGGATTGGGAATGAAAATGCCCAATCAGTGTATCTATAAATTATTTTAAACACAATAATAAATGTTTGAAAATGGCTTGCAATTCATACAATACAATTTTGTAACCGGTCCGGAAAGGACCGGTGCAGTTTTTCCCCGATCAGCTACAACTCTGCAGTATAACATCAAGTCATGACACATATGTATCAATGCATCGATATGAAAAACGAATATTTATAACTGATGATCGATAGAATTTTTTAGTTCTGTTTCAAACATACTCCTTCTCGATAATTCCAAATCTTTAGAGAACGAATGTCGTATTGAAATATTTTATTTTTCTATAAAAATATTTGTGAGACAATGACTTACATTTTGTCCTCTTGGTGACATATCTTTTGTTAATAATCCTGGTGATTTTTCTTTTTCTGGTGATGTTTGTTTAGGTAAAATTTGAATCATAGCTTGTTGTTCTTGTCGATCACGTTCAAATTCAGCAAGTTTTTCAATAAAATACATTTTTTCTTTTTTTAAAGATGAATTTTCTCTTAATTTTTCATCAAGTATATTTCGTATATCATTTAATTCAATTTGTTTAATTTCTTTATCAACTTCCATTTGTTGTAAATTTGAACGTAATATTTCTAAATTCTTTCTTAAATCTTCACGTGTTTTATCTGCTTGTTGTAAGAAAACTAATTCTTGTTCTTTTTCATTTAGTAAAGATGAAAGAAGTTCATTTTGTGCAATTAATTGTTGTTTTTCACCTGGTGTAATTGATGCTAGTGATTGTCTTGATGGTGCACGTTGACTAAATTCAAGAATTTCTTCTAATTCATCTTCATCACTTTCATAAGATTTATGTTTATTAAATAATGATTGTTCTTCATGTAATTGTGTTAATTTATCTGTTGTTAATTCTAAATGTGTTCGAAGTTTTTCAAGTTCATCTTGTTTTTCAATAAGAATTTGTTTTAAAGAATCAAGTTCTTCTTGTATAATAGAAAATGTACCGAAATATGTTGAAAACTGTTCAAATAAATTTGTAAATCGATTAATTAATGATAATTGTGTATTATCTGACAATGAAAATTCACCAGGTAAAAGAGTAACGAATTGATCATAGATAGAATTTAACTGAAGTAATTCTTGTTTATTTTGAATAAATAAAGATTCATGTTCAAATGTTTGTCGAGAAGGAGAAATATCTCGAATATGTGATGAAGAAGGAATCATAGGTGGTGAACCAGGTGTTATAGCAGTTGTCTAAAGTATATAAAAACATTTGTCAATACAATTACTATAGGAACTTCTGTTATCAATAGGAAAAATATCTTCGATAGATGAATGTCATGAATCGATCTTTTTCTAGTAGATCATAATTTATTGAATTAAAAGAAAATGATAAAGCTCTGTATAACGTTTTGATGAGTTAATTTAAAAGAAAAATTATTCTCGAAGTTGAACAGCTGTCGTAGAATAGCCCAGTATAAATTCAGTAACGTATCATAAACTATTTGTTTAGAGACACTTATGTACTATATAATTTAACAGCTACATACAATCATAAAGATATATTTAATTATTACAATTTTTATGATAGTAATGAAGAAAGAAAAATTAAATTTATTTTCTATGTATATGGCATAGTTGTTTGTTTACGATATCAATGATTTTCTTATAATTAGTGCATGATTATAAATCATTGATTGAGATCAAATTCAGGAGAGTTTAATGTAAGCATAAACTCTTAGTCATAAATACTTAAAGTGGATGTGTTTTATTAGACTTTTTTGTGCATCTTTCATTTCATAATTATCTATTTTTGTGGTTTATAAATCTACGTAATGAATTTCACCTTTAAGAATATGTCTGTCACGGTCAGTGACGTTTCTATCTAAGTATTTGTCACGGTCTATTGATGAAAATGAATCCAATTTTTACCTTTACACTACAATAGTTCGTTTAATTGATGTTTTATACAATAATATATTCTGATATTCAGAAAGTTGTCAAGATTATCATTAATGATTAGAAAACTTCATATATTCAAATACTCTAGATCTAATCTGACTTGATATCTATATTTAAATTTAAAAAAAAACGACTTCGCTTGCAGTACTTTCAATATTGAACTCACTTGAAAAGTTTCGATTTGTCTATCACGTGATTGTAACTGTTGCCGAAGTTCATTTAATTCATTACTCAAATCGACTTTATCATTTTCTAATGTTTGAACTTCTTCATTGAGTTCAATTAATTGTCGTTCAAACATTTCTCGAAGATTTATTTCTTTCATACGATTTTCTTGTTCCTATCAAAGAAAAATTAGATAATAACGATCATTTTGAAATAAAAAATCTATTTCTTACCTCCATTTCATTTTTCATATGATTATCTTTGAATTTTTGAAGAATTTCTCGTTCATTTCTCTACATATAAAAAATTTACATATAGAAAGAAAAATGAATAATTTATATTTTCAAACTTCAGTTTCAATCTGTTTTTCTTGAGATTGAATTTCATCTCGGAGAATCTTTTTTTCTTGTTCAAAATTTTCTTTTAAATTTGTTTCAATTTGTAAAATTTTTTCTTCTGATTCTAGACGAGTTTCTTCAAGACGTTGAAATATTGTATCATAACGTTTTTTTTCTTCAATAAGAAGACGATGCATATCTTCACCATTACTAGCTAAATAATAAATTATTATTATATTTAAATAAGAATATAAATCAATAAATACTTGGTTGTTTTTTCTTCGTTGAACGTAATTGATCGAGTTCATCTTGTAATTGAGATATCGTTTCTTCATATTCATCAAGACGTTCCAATGCTAATTGATTATTTTTTTGTTGTAATTGTATACGTTGTATATCATTTTCTAATTGTCTATTACGTGATGTTACTAAATCAATAGTTGATTGTAAATTTGAAGATTCAGTATTTTTCGATGAATTATTATCTAAAAAATCATAAATTATATAAACTAAAGATAATTATCGAATAACAAACCTTGATAATCTCCATTCCAATCTTCGAGTTCTTTGATTGTTTTTTTCAATATACTAATTTCATCTTTCAATTGAGTATTTTCATCTTTTAAAGTTTGCATTTTTAATTCAACATCATGGCTATAGTTTTGAGTTTCGTTGGATGGACTTGTTTTGCTCGTCATTTTTCATATAGTAATATGACGAACAACTGGAATAATTTAGTTTAAAAGATAGTAAAATAGTAATTAGTAAAATATATAGTAATAATGATATGATTCATATGATAATATAAGAGGATAGAAGAATTCTCCAGTGATTGATATAAGTTACTCAGATGTCGCTGTATTTTTATCAAAATTAATTTCAAAAATTTATATATACTACTCTTATTAGTATTTCTTTAGTTGACTTGTAATACTAAAGTATTTTGTACCGAAATTATGTCTTTGCCTGAAGATTTCTCCAAAGTTCAACATGACTAGAAAAAGTTTCATGTTTTTATTAATTGTTCTCAATCATCGAGTATCTGTAACAATATTTAGTAGTTTCATTATCACAAAATATATAAAATTAAATTATAACAGACTTATTAGTAATCATAGAGACGAAAAATCATAATCTAATAGATTTTTTACATTTAAATAACATTTTAGAGATTTGCTATATTTTTAAATAAATCAATATCATTATCAACTAAAAGATTACGGATGAATATAAGTGATTTCATAATTCTATTCATATTCTTATAAGAGCATAATAATAAAACTTATTTTGCTCCTTTTTTTTCGTGGACAGAACCCCACCCACTCTCAGTAATTCCTATAATTAAATGTACTATTATTTACTTTGATTCATTTACTGAATAATTTTTATTAGCGAATTATAGTTTAAAAATATAATAATTTCAGTAATCTTTTATTTTTCAAACTCAATATAAGATGGTTCTGGTATAATACAAATCAGAGCTTGACAACAAAAATATAGAAAAGATTGAAGAAGGTTTTTATTTCGAAACATAAGAACTATTATTAAACAATATTTTTCAATATAAATGTTAGCCACATATTAACATAAGCGATATCCATAGCAGGAATGTTCTGTTGAGAGACAATTGTATAGAATTTTTCGCAAGAGAGAACAGAATATTTCACAAAGCAACTATCCATTGCAAATTCGTTGAGTGATTCTAGTGAACGACCATGTAGCGTTTGTTGTACCAATCGAGTCTTCCATTCATCAAAGGGTACACCCACCATCTTGATACTAAGATGATTGGCACTTGTGATAACATTTTGAAAAGGCAGTCCGCCATGAGGATGTATAACATGATAAACATTTCCATAAACGTCAGGTTGCATGAGACTTAAATGAGCGATACTTTCGGCAGCAAAATTAATCGGTAATGTATTGAGTTTTGTGTCGAATGCTCCAGTGGGATAGCAACCTGTCTTCAAGCTAGTAGCGACTATAATAGTATTTATATCCAATGGATTACATGAGCCTGTTTTGCTATCACTACACATTGAACCCAATCGATAGATAGCAACTGGAAGACCAGCACGATTGGCTTTAGCCATAAGTTTCTCTGCTACCCATTTACTTTGTGCATAACCATTAGTTAGATCATCAGGTGGAATCTCATCAATATGTACTTCATGTACGATACCTGGAGGTAGAACACTAATAGTTGAAATATATTGCACAGGAATACAACAAGATGTATGAGTAGCAAGACGAATAATCTCACGAGTACCACAAACATTCGATCCATATAATTGACTATAAGGAAGCACAAAATTCACCGTAGCACCACAACAAAAAATAATATCAATCTGATTCGCAAGTGTATCGTACGTTTTATCGTCAAGTCCGAATTTGATCTGAGCAAGATCACCACGAAGTGGTATGATGCGTTCTTGAAAATTATCTTGCCATAAATGAAGAAAAAGTAAATTTTCTCGAATTCGATTCATGGGATCCATAGATGATTGACAACGTACAAGACAAATAAACTTACAGTCAGTTGGATACTTTTGTAACATTTCGAATAACAAGAAAGCTCCAACGAATCCAGTCGCACCGGTAATAAAAACCATCGATGGAGAACTATTTACTTTTCTTGGTTTCCCAATTATACTTTCAAGTTCAAGTTCAGTATCAAGTAAAAGTCGAGTACTAATCTTTTCTTCAAGTGCAGAAGACGAACTTTGAGCGAGTTCTGTTAAACGTTTCAAATTCATTGTAGGTTCGAAAAGAATACTAACTGGCACTGTTACTCCAAGATCTTCGCGAATCATTCTTGACAAACGTACAGCAGTCAACGAATTGCCACCACCAATTAGAAAATTGACTTCATTGTCATCTGTTAATATTTCACCGGTAACAGTTTCGATAATTGTTTTTAATTGTTTCTCAATGTTAAACGTTTTCTTCAAACGATCGACATATTTTGCAGCTAACTTAGGACGACATGGCTTCATTGAAGAGGTTAGAAGTCCATTTTCAACTGTGAAAGGTTCAAAGTCAATGACTATTCTTGATGGAATTTCATGCTTTCGAAGTGACTCTTTTAATCCGATAGAATGTAATTCGCGCATAATTGTGTTATAAAATTTTGGATCAGAATCTAATAATTTCATATTGTCATTATTATTGGCAAATACCTGAGCACGATCTTTATTGGGTATGATAACAGCAGTAACATTATCTTCAAGAAGATCACCATGAATATATATTTGATCAATAAATGAACTTTGACTGAACACGCCTTGAAGATATTCTGGCGAGATAAATTGTCCTTGCGCAAGTTTGAAGAAACTTTTCTTACGATCAATAATGTGGATTTGAGGCGGTTGAGATGGTATTTGGCGTAATTCGACTATATCTCCAGTACGAAAGAATCCATCATCGGTCAGTGCCGCTCGAGTTTCTTCTGGATTATTCACATATCCTGAAAACATCTGAGGAGTTTTTGTTAAAAGTTCGCCTCGTGGAAATGGTTTATCGTCAGTTGTAAAGTCCATTTCAGGAACTGATTCAAGACGATAGACAACAGATGGATCTACAAAACTGTTAAATGATATACCACCACATTCTGTAATTCCATAGGCATCCTCAATTCGACATCGTCCAAAACATCGCTTTAAAAAATCAAGAACCATTGGACTGATTAATGCTCCAACGATAGCAATCGTTTCACATCTTAATGGAATTAATTTTGAAAATTCTTCAATAAGTTCTACTTCTTTTTGTTTGAATTCTTGTGGATTATCAGTTTCAATTAATGAAAGAGCTGTCTTGTATTCCGAATAAATTTTATTCCAAATACTTGGTGGAGCCGGAAACATCATTGGTCTAATAAGAGCTAATTCTTCCATCAGTCGAGATACATTTCCAGTAGAAAATCCTACTCGTCCTCCGCAAAGAAATGTCCAGAGTACGCTGTTTCGACCTCCATACCAAGACAGAGGTTGATAAGAGAAGATTATAGATTCACCTGTATGCGGTGATAGTCCTTCGGGAAAGATCGATCTAAGAGCACTATCAGAAATCATTACACCTTTTGGAGAACCCGAACTACCACTTGTATAGATAATAGTGAGACAATCAGTTGGTTGAGCTGTCGGATATGAATACGACCGAGAGGAGCCTATATTTTCGATGTCATTCATATAATGAACTGAGATTGACATAGATGTATCTGTAGCTAACTCAGACACTGTATCCATACAGATAATATGACGAAGAGATGGACATTCTGAGTGTAATTTGAGAAATTTTGGTAGCGTTTCTTTATCACAAACAACTACAGAGACTGCTGTATTATTAATAATAAAAGCTATATCACGATCACTTGTTAGATTATAGATTGGTACACTAATAATACAATGAAACATACATGCCCAATCGGTTATTATCCATTCAGGTCGATTTGATGAACAGATAGCAAGATAGCTACGTGGTTCAATCAGTTTCCGTAGCCCATAACCGAAATTGATTGCTCGATCACCTATACTTTTGTATGTTAGCCATGTATAAGAATTAGAATAATTTTCTGGATTGTCTTTATTAACATCACGTACACCCAGGCAATGTCGATCGCAATATATTTCCATCGCAGTGTAAATTTCAGCTCTCATACTTTTTTCATGACAAGTTCTATCTTCTCCACTACCAAATGCTAATTCGGGAACGAGTATATGAGGATGTGGTGGATTCATATTCGTCGTACATTCTTCACATTGATCATAATTACCACAGACGGTACAATTATAACGATATGTACCATGATCAAATGTACGATGGCATACATCACAGTAGAAAAAACTTGGTTTCTTCACAGGATTCAGCATAGATTATTAATCTAAAAAATTAATTCTCAAAACTGAAAAAAAGAAATATAATACATTTAACTCCTTATGACAATTATGAATAAAGCATACACATTTCAGTATTTCTGCTCTTTTTCTATGACGCGATTGTAGCGTTGTAATTCACACATTTACTATTACTCACTAAAATATTGTATTTAATGATTCATCTTTAATAAAGGAAACGATTATTCATATATATCCAATTATATGGAGTAAATTAAAACGAACATACTTGATAATTTTCTTTTGATTTTAAAATTTTTTATCATCATATTTACCATTTAATACTAATAGAAAATATATTTTTGCCTTCGATAAATATAAAACACATGCAACGTAGTATAATTGCACAATCACAACAATTATTGTGCTAAGATACATATAGACATTAAAATCTTTTTTTTTCTCTTCACACGCCATCTATCGATCTTTATGTCCAAAGCACCTTTACCTTTCTTTTGGTTGATAACATAGATATATGGTTACGAACGGTTATATTTTTATCTATTAACAATCTCTTTGAATTCATCAGGTTGTCATAAATGTTTCAATAGATTTTCTATACTAGTGAAATATTTACATACCTGATATTTATTAATTAAATATTGTCACATGTGCAATCATAAATCATGAATTTTGTGTTTGAATCATTTCTATTAACAGCTATTTAGAATTACATTTTCAGATCATTTTTAACTAGAGAATATAGGTACATGTTTCTGAATAAGAAAGACAGTAGGGTAAAAATTGTTCAAACAATACTATTTGTATAAAATATTACTTTTAATGAGTTTATACCAGAGTAATAAACAAATTCTGAAAAGATTTTTAAAATTATTCTTTAATAATACCTATGTATTCCTGTTTGAAACATCCGGTAACGACACAAATGTTTTCCTTACACCAAAGAATACGTATTTACATCGTTGAATCTGGTTTCAATGCGATTAGTTACATATTAACAATAAAATAGATAATATGAAATTTATCGACCGTTAAAAAGATGGATGTGAATGTGGATGTGGGTGTTGGGCAGATGCCTCTTTTCTTTACTAATATCCAAGCTCACACTCAAATCTAATCATATCAATGTTGTATTGTTCACGTGTATTAGCTATTCCCATGGTCGACTCAAAACACTAGCTCGCGTAAATTAATATACGGATTAATAGTTAATCCTGACGAAGTGTGAAAGTACTACATCAGTATATTGAATAATATTATCGTTGAATTAAATACTAATTAGAGCGGATTCAAAGACATTTTATTATCAGTTTAAATAGATATCAGTTAATCCAGATTACAGTCTATTTTTATTCTGAACATATCATCTTGAGGGTGTCGGTGTGGGTGTACAGATGAGAATAGCTCAAATACCCACGCCCACATCCTCAAAAAGATGAGAATTACATTCCCTAGTTTTTTTTAACGTTTTTTTGCAGTATATAAAAGTAGATTGAAAATAAAATAAGGAAACAAAAAATATCCATAATAGCAGGGTTTTTTTTCTGGACATCTAGAAAAACGAACGTACAAGGAGTAAATAAATATACAAACAACGAAGAAAGTAGTTTTGATTGATTTATTTTAGTACACCGAGATAAGAGATTATATTGAAATCATTCCAAACTTGTTAATAGTCTCATTCATATTAGTGATCATCTAGATAGGAAAATCAACTAATGTTTCTTGGTCGGGATCATTTAAGAACTTTAATGGTCCAAGTACAACGGAAGATCTATTTCTTGCTTTAGCTCGTAACCAAAATGGATATACGAAACCCAAACAATATAAAATAGGAAAAATGAATACGAAATATGGTACAATATGACGATAGTATATTTCCATTATGGTAACATAGGGAATAACTGATAGAGTACAAACAACAAACCATATTGGTCCCATGATTTTTGACCATTGAAAAGCATTCCTTTCACGTATATAGAGATAGAAGACATAAATAGTATGAAGAATACAATACAAGTAAAGAGATATAAATAGTCCAACTAAAATGATCGCGTCCGAATCAGCATGACCACTAATTTTGTGTTCACTGGCCATAATAAACACACCAACCAAGGGAATAGCCACAATGACATGAATAATATATACAATAATTCGATTAATAACTGATTGATTTTCTAATAGTGATCGAAATCGACCAATGATAATTACTAATATTTGAGGAAATAAGATAGTCACTCCAACAAATAAATTAGTGAAAATGCGATCGTGTCTTCTAGAAAATGTTTGTTGATCATCTAATTTAGCGTTTAAATAACATATCACTACGGTTATGACCACAGTCAGAGTAGCGGTGAATGGTAAAATCAGTAAAGATCGATCGAAAATTAATGCTGAAGTTTTTCCCATTTTCGAAATCACAATTACCTTATTTGTTTTGTTCGAGTCGGTTAATTTGTGTGTTATGTTGTATTTAATTTGACAAATAATGAGAGTCTATGTGCACAAATAATCGTACGTGATAAAATGAAATATTCTGATTTTGTTAAAACTAAATCGGTATAAAAAATCAACAATAATTGTGAAAGAGAAAAACATCCATCTCATGGAATGAGTCGAATAAACAGTGGATAAATAAAGTATGAGGAAGTCTAGAAGTGACATCTATAAAACATCGTGTTTGCACATTCTTTTCTTTCCTTCCTTTGAGAGAATTCTATATGGAAAGGATTACATGTTCAAGTTTTAATGCTTATTTTCATTGATTATGAAGTTGATACTATTTAAAAAAGCCTTCGTATGCATACATATTAAGGAAAAAAAGTTTTTTTTGACTTCATTTGTAAACTTTTTCATTACATCATAAATCAAGATGGCTTGGGTGGGTGTGGGTAAGAGAGAAGAGGATAGCTTCTACACCCACACTCACCCACACCCTCAAGATTATTTTTTATTATTCGATGAATGAGAGAATAATTGTTTAAGATATAATTAATTTTTATAGTTAAGCCAAATGTCTAAGTATGTGTTGTCATCCTTAAAAATATCTTCTTGAGAAGTAAATTCGTAAAGAAATGTCTTTTTTAATTTCGAACCAAGTTCTTGTAGCTTCTCATTTAAATCCTCCACAGACAGATGAAGATCTTCGGAACACTTAATTTTAATACAGGATAGTTTTGATAAATACTTTAATATAAACATCAAATCATTTGAATGCTGAACAGAACATTGAAGTTGTTCCAGATTAGAAAATGTTTCACAAAATTTGATTAGTTCATTTGAATCAATTGATGAAAGACCTTCTCTAGCGAAAATTAATAATTTTTTAATCAGTTTATTAAAATATGTGCATAGTTCATCGTTTGTAAGTGATGATATTAAACATTGCGGAGTTATACCGATTACTGATAAATTTGGTGTCTGTTTAAGTATTTGTAATAATATTAATGGTGATTCAATATGTACTAAATGGTTGATGTCTAAATATTTTATATTTGCTAAATTAACACTCATTTCAAGTAATTGTAGCGCTTGATTATTAAATACAACAGGTGCGAGACCATATCCAAATTTTAATTTTAATCTGAGTAATTTAATATTTGATAGATAATGAGGCATTTCTCGGTTCACTCGTTTTACACAAAAGTTCAAGTGTGTTATGTTGTCATGTAATTTTGATTTGTTTATTGATGCATCACAAATGATGCTTATATCTGATTCTAGTCTAATGTAATTTAAACAATAAGGAATAGTATAGATGACTGCAGATTTATCTCCATATTCGCATACAGTATACCACTGATGTTGTTTAAGCCAGAAATCAGCTTGAAATAGTTTAAACTGTTTCAAAACCTTATCTTGACATAAATCATAAAAACTAATCTCAAAAACAAATTTAAAAACCTTTAATTGAGGTATTAATAATGTAATCGTTTTTTCCCAAAGATCAGCATCAACTATGTCTATTTTGTTCTGTTCAGGTGAAAATATGCCGTGTTCAGTATAGGTAACAGAGAAAGCCAATATTTTCAAATTTGGCGTTTGTTTGAATATCAATTCATAAAGATCAGGTTGAAACCAATCTTTATTGTGTATAATTAACTGTCGTAAACAAACAGCTTGGTCATTAAGATAATCTAAGTGATTAAATCCATTGTAGTCATCATCAGATAATCTTTCAATTTTTAAATATTTCAACAGTGGTATACCTCGAAAAAATTCATATAATGTCTCTAACTCACAACTTTCAGACACTGTTAAATGTGTGATTGGGATTATTTTATCAATAAACATTGAATCATAATATAGCATTGATACTGTTAACATTTTTACTGTTGACTCCATAATCACTGTTTGTATATCTTCACTAAAGTAACATTTTCTAATAACAAGATGCTTCAGATTAGATAAAGATTCCAACATAGATTTCATTTCTTCACCATCGATAGAAACAATTTCAACCAAAGTTAATGATCGTAAATGAGAAAATTCGTTTAATTGAAACATTGATAAAAATGCTTGTGCTTGTCCACGTGTGCCTATTGTATCTGACAAATTTAATGAAACTATTTGATCTTTAATAGACGGATACAGTAACATTTGAGTACAGAATTGATTGAATACTTCACTTTTAACATTTTGAAAATTGGCATGTAATGGAATATTTCGAATTAACTGATTAAAGCGATTGTTTAATCCACTAAATGCATAATATATATCTATCCCATTCAGATATCCAAAAAATTCCAAAAGCGTCTCATTCGCTAAAAATTCAAATTTTGTCATGGTAGAGTTTTTAACAACAAAATGCGATGAATTGCAGTATACTTTTACTCTTCTATATATATAACAAAATTTCATTTGTATGTGTAATCTTTGTCATTATTTCAATGAGTCACATAGACAACAATAAATTGCAACATAATAAAAAAAATGTGTTTTCTTCCTAGTTAAAAGTAATATAAATCTTTCATGTTTCGTTGTTATCTATCCGAAACTTCCAACAAAAAAAAACTAAAAACTATAGTTTTGCCGGAGCAAAATTAAAATTTCATCAAAGATAAATTTATACAATCACTAGCAGTTTATATTGTAAAAAGTTATTCAACTTCAAATTATTAGATCTCAGCATTATTTTGAAATCAATCATCTAGAGGGTGCGGATGTGGGGATGTGAAGAAGGATCGATGACACGATGTCCACACTCACACTTGAAACTGTTGAATATAGAAAAGGAATTTATTTTTTATTAAAACTATTTGTCTACTTTATCGAAAAACTTATGACATATATTAAACAAAAGTAAAATTTAATGTTAATGAAACTATCGAATTTGTTATGACTTTGGTTCAGATGCAGGTCGAATATAATGCCAACAGTCTATGTATGAAGGATTGAAATCAAATGACCTAATATATATAAGCGATTGACATTTATTAACACTTCGAAATAATTCGTGCATTTGAGCAATCAATGGCAACTGACCATAAAATAATTGAAAAGGATAGTTTCGACGCAAATAAATATTCAGTTTTAGTTTCTTCAGACGAGGAATTCGACGACGAAGACAATCAGCTACTTGAGCAAAATCAACGATTTCATCGTGATTGCGGGAATGAGCAACAGTTAGATTAAAACTGATAAGATTTGGAAAATAAGAGAGAAAAATATCAAACTGACCATCATGAAACAAGAAATTGTCAGGTTGTCCGATTTCCAAACATTTCAAGAATCGATAACGAACATTACGTAATATACTTGACGGTAATTTATCGCAATAGAAGTGAAGGTGTTTTAATTTAGGACACATGGGCAACATCCTATGAAAGTCATTTCCGTTCTCGCTATGCATATGAAGATAGTGAAGAGTTTTTGCCGAAACTTTTGACGATGTGGAAAAGAATTCTTGACAATTTTTAATTATGCATTTTTTTAAATAAGGAAATGCACCCGTAAAGATAAATTCCGTAAGTTTAGTAGTACAACCCGATAAACCTAAATATTTCAGTGAAGGACATCGATCAGGATTAATAAATGCATTCAGTTCATCTTCTGATACAAGCGTCCACCATTGTAAATGTAATATATTAATATTCAATGAACGAAGATTGATTAAATTCAAGTATTGAAATTGATAAAGATGTAATTCGTTCATTCTATCAAAATGAATGGTTAGTGAAGTAAATGAATCAAAAAATGATAATGCAGGTTTTAAACAATATATTGAAATTTTTAAATTAGGCTGCTTTTTGAGAATCATATTCATGCGAATATTTAAATGAGCCATTGACGAATAAAGTTCTTCAGGTTTGAAATATTTAAATATTTCAAATAAAATTTCCACAGGTAAATCTTCCAATCGATATACATCAATTTCATCCATCTCTTCGTCTTTTCTTTTCGATGAATAGCAGAACAATGAACATTATCCACAATATATATATATATATATATATATGTGAAACAGTGCAAGGTCAACTTGCTATCGGATAATTCGCCGTCTAAACAATTCGTTGCAAATGCATATTGATGAATACACATCTCTTTCTTTTACTTGTAACTTGCTTATATATACTTAGGAAGAATATCTTTTTAGACATGGGAGTCGATCAATCCGTATGACTTAGTGAAAAAAATGTTAAATCTAATGTTCTCATGTAACTCGATACTAATGTAATAAACAGTGAGGTGGTAAGACTATAACATCAAGTAGTAAATTACTTCAAAATATTCAAAGATCTAGATATGTGTGTTCAACATATGACGTCGGTAATTGATAAAAATATTTTCCTGATCATGTGCCGTCCATTGGGTGAACAAATTGTCTCTAATATTCATTGAAAACATTAATGACGATCCATATATTTATTTCTTATTCAAACAAAATTTGTTGTCGACATCTATAATCATTTATTAGCAACTATAGTTTCATCACGCATGATGAAAACATTTCGTATAGTTATGAATTCATGTACAAAAGTCGCCAAGATGCTGAAAGAATTGACTATTTCATCTTATGACCATAATCATGCTAAAGAAAAACTTGTCAGTAAATGTTGTCGATAATAAGAGTGAAAATGAAACTAATAAATTTCAAAAAAATTACTCGAAAAAAATTCATCTATCGAATATTAAATAAAACATTGTTTTCAAAAGATATCAAAATATTATTTCATTAATGATCCACTTTCTTAAATTGTATTTGGTAAAAGATTTCTAGTTATGACTTATGAAGTTTAATTTTGATCTGATTACGTAAAGGTGTGAGTGTAAGGTGAGTGAAGATGATATTCTTCTGTTTACTCACACCCACATCCTCAAGGTATTCAGATATTTCACTTTTATTCAGTATTCTTTTATTATTTATTGCATTATTTTTCCAATAATGATTAACTTTTACAAATAAGTTTATGATTATATAATTTCCAATCCTTGGTTTGACATTCTTTTGAACAATAATAAGCTTGCTTACATTTACCACAAAACTTCGATGCACCTGCTTCGCAACAATATCGACAGATGTTTAATATCCATTCAGATTTACTTTGCATTACAATCGAAGAAATATCATCAACACGAATCGATGGTTTCATATCATTTGCTCCTATTCGTAAATATGGATTGATAATATGGATTTTTTTCCCAACAGTATACAATTTGCTAATCAAATATTCGCCTTCTTCTTCCAGAATTCCATAAATGAGCATTCGCTCACAATCAAAGTTTGCATCTTCGATGACCAGATGAATTGATGGTATCCATGATAATGTTTCTTCAATAATCGTTACAGAAAGTACACGGCCAGTATAAACATGATCTTTTCTTGAATTCATTTCTCGTAATGTAATTGGTTTTAAACCAATTAATAATTTGTCTGATTGTTGTTTAACTCGAGGTTTAACAGTAGTTGAAATAGTTTTATAGAATGGATTGTGTTTTTCATCTAATGTTGTTTTCTCCCATTGACGATGATTTTTAATCACTTCTATTCTATGAGAATCAGTCAGATGTTGTTTATGATTATTAATTGGATCTGATTCAGGGTTGCCAAATCAAAATTTTAGAAAACAGGAGTTTTCCAAGAGAATTTTCCTGCTAACTTAGTAGGAAGATCAGGAGGTTTTCTATTTCAAGTTGAGAAAACATTAGACAGTTTTCTCGTAGAAAACTCGAATGTTCGCTAACTAAAACACTTTTATCCCCTTCGTATCAAGCTGGTGATCAATAGTTTAAAACGAATGATATTATTTTCGCTTGAGTTTTATCACAAATAATGTTTTTTTTCTATACAGATTGGTCATGAGAAGATTTCTTTTAATTATATCTGTTATGTACTCTTGATCAGTTAATATTCTTATCTGTATTCTTTCCAATTTAATTTTTATTCTAATCCATCAGCCAAAATTCTTTTTCATTGTGAAGTTTAAACGAAAGTATTTATATGAATAAATAGAATGATAGAAAGATTCTTGCCAGAGTTTGAAAAAAGACAAGCATTCTTTATTTCTTACATTACTATATGAATCGTTTGCACGTATGTCTTCGCTTGTTTTTACAATGAGCGGTTTAAAGCATTAATATACTGTAAAAACACAAGATAAACTAATTTTTGACAACAGAAGTTGTTTTTCATTTTAGCTTTTTATGATTTATTAAATGAACATTTTATCGAAATGGCTATCACTTCTGGTTCTTTTTCACTGATGTCTTCACTTTTTTTTGTTGTAATATATACCTATTCATTCTTTTCATATTTGTAATTCATATCAGACTTTGACAACCAAATAGCAGTGCAAACAAACCTGTAACAACTCCCTAATAATAATGAAAATGGAACGCAGGCATCTTCCTAAGTTGTTCAAGACAGTGCTCTATTCTAAGCTAAGAAGAGTCAGACGTGAATTCCAAGAAATGTAAAAATCTTTCTAGATGAGAGACATCTTAACTGGTCATTAAAAATGTTGCCTATCGGACTCTTGTGTGAATGCAAAGATCTTGTTTTCCAGACAATAACATGCGCTTTTCTGATATCGCCAGTAAAACAAATACTTTATGTGCCGCTAGCTCCTGCAGCTAATGATTTTTTTCCAGAAAAATGAAATAAAAGCAAGTATTTTCTTATTCGTTACTATAATTATTAAGTACTGCAATAGTTCTCTTTTTTTTTTTTTAGGTCTCTTATTGATTCAAATTATCGCTAACCATCAAGTAGGAAAAAAACGAAACATCAGGAGAAATCAAAAGAAAATGTTGAAAATCCGTTCTTGAAAGCAAAAGATTTTGGATCAGGAGAAAAGTCCAAAAATCAGGAGTCCCCTGGTCAAATTAGGAGATTTGGCACGCCTGCTCTGCTTCTTCATTGAAATTCGAGTCAATCATATCAATAAATGGTTGTATAAATGCAATATTGTCTGATTTATAAGGCAAAAAGCATGGTAATTGTAGTTTTTCTGCCTGTTTGCCTTCTTTATAACAATCTTGGATCCAACGCATTCCAGCATCAGGCGCAAAATCTTTTAAACATTGAGCCATTTCATAATATGCTTCAGGAATTTTTCGATGGTCTTTTGGAGCAGTTTTAATAAATTTTTGATAGGCTGTAATTGCTTCAGTCATATCTCTTCCTACATGTCGTAATAGAACAGCTTTATGATACAATAGTTCATAATTTTCAGGTTCTATTTCAAGTCCAATGTTTATATTATATAGACCAGTATCAGACTGACGTCGAAAACCATGTACTGCACCACTTGTTAAGAAAAAATAGACCGATTTTGGATACTTCTGTTTACATAATTCAACAAACTCTTCAACTATTCCGTAGGAATTGATATTCAATGTTACATAACATACACGAACATCTTCATCGAGTTGCGAAACGATGAAATTTGATTCGTTCTTACATCGAAAAAGTACTCGTTCAATAATGTTGCTAACTTTTTTATGCATGTGACTTGGAATTTGACCTACAATTTGTTCAGTACGATAACATTGTGAAAGTTCATGGACAAATATATTTTCTTGTTCTTCTGTTAAAGTTTCACAAAATAAGAGTATATTTAGTGCTTGTACGAAATGTTCTAAAGCACGACAAATATTTTTAGCTGTTATTGAACCACGTTTGGCATATCCACATAACATTTCGTAATCTTTTAAATATAAATGTTCGGATGCCACCGATGGAGAAACTTTACTTTGAAATGACAACATGTAGTTAGCCGCTGTTTTCATTACTTTTAACACATCCGGTGCGTTTTTTTGACGTGCTTCCAATGTTTTTATAAACTTATCACGATCACGTTGAGCGATAATATTGCCTGATTTACATGCACGATCGTACCAAATTCTTGCCATTTCAAAATCATTTTTACTTAATCGCATCTCTGCTAAAGTCATCATAGCAACTGCATCGCCTCTTTTCGCTGCTAATTCATGTAATTCTTCAGCTTTTTCGAGATTTTTATCAACCGCAAGACCATCCAGATACATTACACCTAAATTATTAGCAGCCATTGCGCTACCATGATTAGTAGCACGTTGATACCAATAAACTGCTAATGAAAGATCCTTGCAAACACTAATACCTTCAAAATATCTTACTCCTAAAGCGTGTTCAGATTCAGCTACACCAATATTTGGCAGCCCTTTTATTATATGATGTTCTGGTGGTTGTGTCGCTGCTTTTTCAAGCCATTCGCGAGCCACATTATGATCTTTTTTTACACCTAGACCTTTATCAAATAATCGAGCTAAGTTATACATTCCTTCAGCATTGCCTGCATTTGCTGCTTTGGCAAAATATTTCGCAGCTTCTTCATAATCTTGTATAACATCAATATCCCCAAGTGCAAACTGATGCCCTTTCATTACGTCAGCTGCTGATGGATCTATTAGCTCGAGTAAACTCCTATTTTGTCTCACCATTTCTGGATCCAAGCCGAACTTTTCTTTTAGTTCATTTAAATTTTCAGGAATTGTTTTCCAGTTTGCTCGTGGATCGAGATATTCTTGTCGAGAATTTCGATGAACAATTATACGACTTTCATCTAATGCTTTTTGCGTTTCACTTTTATTCGGATCCAGTGCCAATGCTCTTTCAAATGAATTGATTGCCTTGTCATGATCAACTATGATAGCATAGACTTGTCCAACACGAAAATGAGCTTTCCACCATGTTACCCAAAGTTTTCTTGCTTGTTTAGCATCTTTTAGAGCACGATCTAATTCTTTTGTTATATCGTCATCTTCACAATTATCAACCGTGTATAAATGTTGTTTATATAATGATACTCGACTCGCAGCCATATTCGAAAAGAAAGTAGCTCGATCATGATTCGGTACACTTGGTAAAACTACTGCTTGGGTAAAGAATTTTATTGCTTCAGAATACTTTCCATCTTTATGAGCTTGTGTACCTAAGGAATTGAGACGTAATGCTTCGTTCTTATTTTCTTCATTTACTGTTTGTTCT
Organism: Adineta steineri; assembly: GCA_905250115.1. Lineage (NCBI taxonomy): Eukaryota > Metazoa > Rotifera > Eurotatoria > Adinetida > Adinetidae > Adineta > Adineta steineri. The sequence continues at coordinate 26,307 of CAJNOI010000416.1, read as the reverse complement.
GGTGATTCAAACACACTATCATCTTTTAGTTTATCTAATTCCGTATCAATGTCACCGAATGTTACAAGAATTGTTGACAACTTATTCCATAGCTGATTAAATTCTATATTACCAATAGATTTTGATGAATTATGAGCTAAATCATTTCTTAAATCTTTTAATTGTTTTATAAGCGAATCTTCTTGATCAAGTTTTTGTATTTCATTTGTATTCAATGTTTGCGGACGATCACTAAACAATAGAATAGCAGTAAAAGTCGATACATCCCATTCATTCGTATCTCCATTACCAACAGTTTTCTTTTGTGGAGGCGTCAAACTGAGTTTCTTATTTTTCGGAACAACATTTGTTAAATAATTATTTCCATGTACTGCTGAATCAATCCATATTTGACCATTGTTGAATAATGAGTAACGTGTTATAAACAAATTACGAAGTGCAAGACATGAACGTGAGATTAACAAATCTAATTTGAAATAATTACGTACTTCATTTGATATATTGGCCATAAAATATATTTTTTTATTCAATTATTTTGAATAATGTTAATGCACATTACAGACTTTTACTTTTTCTAATGTTTGAAACTATGTCGCTTTGCAAAGAAAAGAGAAAAATAAAGCACATAAGTAAATTGATTTTTATGCAGACATAATAACAACATTATTTTTTCTTTTCTTTCTCAACTGTTTTATTTTACCAAGGAGAGTCCCTTAGCAGACAAAAAAACGCATTTTTACGGGTGTTTTTTTATAGAAGAAACACACTTTCAACGTGTTTCAACATTTTTTCCCAGTTTAAAAATAGCATTCTTTTTTATCGATGTGAGGCTAGAAGAATGAGAAAAATAATCTTAGTGGTCACAAACAGATCAATAAAAGATCATTATGGGGATAGGAAATTGGATTATGAGTAGGGTTGCCAGATTCTATAGTTGAAAATCGGGAAAGATTTTTAGAGATCATTTTAATACATTAAACTTCAATTTTTCAATCAAAGTATCAATACCCTTGTTGTAACTCTCCACAAAATATATTTCAATGAAAAAAATATCAAAATCTAGTGAATTTAACAAATAATAAACCATAAACTATACATATACGTATCAGATAATACGTTGTTTTTTTATACAATATTTTTCACTAGAGTGAATAAGTTTTAGTAGATTCTGGACGTGTGTGAGTGAGAATGATTGTTTTATATTGATCTTTCCTTCACATGTAAACCTACACCCACACCATAATATTAAGACTGTATTTCTAAAGACAAAATGTAACGATGAATTATGATTTGAATTTGATATGAAGATATTGAATATCTATTCTGAGAATATTAATTGAAGTCGGATTGAATCAAATGAAAACAATTCAATCTTTCGCGGAAAAGGGTATTTGCTGATTGTTTTCAGTAAAAACAAGATTTATTAAAATGATATCGAAAGAGAAAGACAAAGAATAAATCATGTAGATATATAGAATAGATCATAAATAACTTTAATATAAGAAATTCAAATATTGTCAGTCATAAAACATGATATTTTTATTATACGTGAAGATAAATTGAGAATGTGGGTAACAATATCGGTAAGATAGTTAAAGTCACCCACATAGCCAATGGCCAAGGAAATTGCTCTTACAGGACTCTAATAGATTCCGCAACTTCAGCTAAGAGTTAAAAGATTCTAAAGTATAAAGTGACTACGATCAACTACAAAAAAAGACAACGGTACAAGAAAATATTGTGTCTATTTGTCACAAATTCGAGCCAGCTTAAGAGTGGGCGGGGTGAGTGTGGATGAGGAGAAGAGTATCATCCTCACCCACGCCCTAAGGATAAGAGTGAGGTTGTAGTTTGAAGGAGAGCTGATACCCAAACTCTCCTTCACACAAAGACTCTAAATATTATTTTTTTTCACGACAAGAACATCAATCAGTGAACAAGTAGAGAAAAAGAAGAACAAAAAGATAGCAATGAAAACTGGCTTGGTTCAGAGGGGAGGTAGATGTGGAAACATTATTGTTTTCGAAACATTGAAAGAGTAGCATATGTATATTTTGCCCCGTCTGACCAATTTCCATTGACAGATTATTTACTGTATTCATGTCACCATTAGATAAAACAATTACACCTACACTGTTCGTTGCATCTACCAGCATTAGATGTATCATACCTAACATTGATCCGCTATGGCCAAGGTATCGACGACCATTGCTCATAGTTTCCCAATATCAGCTAAGTCCAAATTGTGATGAAGGTGATTTTTGTGTAGAATTATTGTTTCCAATCAGACCATAGTCAGGTATGTTACCGCCACCAACTATTGTCCGCATTTCAGCAATTAATCGAGGACGAAGAATAGAAGATCCATTATTGAGAAACATACGGAGAAATACTGACAATGTATTCGCAGACATACGCAAAAGACCGGCAGGATACGCACCAAATCCGTAATTTGAAATGTGTAGCCAAGTGGGTAGATTGTCCTATTACAGAAAGAAAATTACGAAAATGAATATTATTCATCATAGAATTGCATCCTTACTGAAATTGGTGTAAAATTTAGTTGTAGCATTACTTGTTGCCATCTTTCAAGATCAGTTGTATCAAATACATATGCATAATGTTTAACGAAATCTTCTGTATTTTCAAAATCAGATAATCGTACTCCGACTTTACTGATATCAACACCCAAGGGCTTGAGAATTCTTTCTGTGACGTATTGAATATAGGACATATTTGCTACTCGTTCAACAACTCGGATTGATATATTTAAAACAAAATTCAGCTAATGTTTCATCGAATGCAGTATCATCTGGTTTATATTGCATGTTTTGTTCTTCAGGCTTGACAGCGATCGAAGCCGTATGTGAAAGTAATTTACATAAAGTAATTGAATGAGAAGGCTAACCTGGATGGTAGATACGTTGAACAGATTCGAATAAGTATCGATTGATATCTGTATCAAGATCAACAATTTCTTTTTCTACAAGTTGCATGACGGCTGTAGCAATAAATGTTTTCGAGATTGAAGCGAGAGGAAAGATTGATGTATCGATATCCATCGGATGTTTGGGTAATAAAAGATCGATAACCATACGCATGTTGATAAAGTATATCAGTCGCATTGACGACAATAATGGCTGCTCCTGGAATATGAACTCTCTCAAGAGACTCATTGATCAATTGCTGATTTGGACAATGCGATATATTGCCGACACCAAGATGAAAAGTTAGAAACAAAACATATAACAAGTTAACCATTATCGTTCGATACTTTTTACTCTCATATCGGAATATTGTTTTTTTTATCGAATACAAAAAAGATAAGACTTAAATCCTTTTATCGTCATAATCGCTATTTGTTTCTTTAATGCAGATTAATGTCAAATCAAAACTAAGACAATGTCAATATGAAGATAATAACGAGAAACAAGTCTTGAAGCAGAGGATGACTTGTATAAAATTAAATGCAATCATGTCCAATGAAAGACTGTCATTCGAATTTTAAAGAATTTTTCCATTGGTTAAGATATACTTGCTTTATAAAGGATTTAGATAAATAACGGTAAAAAAAAGTACATTTATGAAAGGTGTGGGTGTGAATATTCTTGTATTACAATCGCACCCAGATCCTCAAGAATACACAATGAAAAACAAAACAAAATAAAATATTAATCTCTAATAGTAAATTTTTCTATCAGATTAAAAGTTGAATCAACTACATACAAATCTCCATTTGTTTTATCAAGATAAATTCCTTCTGGATTAGATAATTCATCAGTTTTTTTCGAATAAGGAACCCAATGAAAATAAAACTGAATTCCAATAATATCAATTCCTGCTAAATTTGTTTTATTATTGATTAATTTAATTGTTTTATCTTGAGATATATAAAGATTTCCATGACAATCATATTCAATTCCATTGAGGGTGTAGGTGTTGAAGATGATATAATTGAAGAAACGGTTATGATATTGAGTATTCGATTGGCTACTCCAGAGGCAACAATGATAAGGAGAAAATGGTTGCTCTAGTGAAGTAACGTAGTAAATGATGTGTTTGTAGAAGAATACAGTGTAATGGAATTATGACATCACTCTTTCTGTGTATTATGACCAATACAATTTTAAACATGAAAAATTGTCCTTTAGAAAAACTGATTAAGTATGTGTCTTACTTGATAAATCCTAAATATTATTTAGTATAGCTTTGATAAAATAATCAGATGTACACCATAATATTTTCCTTATATATACTTGCGAATAAAAAGAAGCGTGTTAAAAGAAAATGAAGAGTGAAAACAAAACTCTTTTTTTTCTAAATAAATTATAAATAACAGAATGGAAAAATAATTCCTTCCAACATAAAATGATACGTGTTATATCATACACGAGCAAAAAAAAACAATGATTTTGAAATAATTATAATGAACAAAGAGTTGATTATATCGGGTACGAATAATATATCTTGAAATGGGATAACATTGTTTATCTGAAGATAAATTATATCATAAAAAATATTTTGAAAACTTGTCTTAATATTATGTTCTACAAGAAATCATTAAAAAGTATACCCTAATCATAGATTAATTACTAAAATGTAAACAAAATAGAATCATTATTCTTTCATCATATTTTAAAAAAATCACATCAAACAATATTCATCCAAATAAAGTTCTTTTTTTTATCATGAGTAAATTCACAATCAAATTGAGTTTAAAACCTGTATACACATTAGTATCGTGCAAAATATGTACAAATAAAATGACGATATATTTCTATACTACAGAAACTCACTATCATTTCAATCTATCGTCTATTAAGACTTCAAACGTTATGATATCGATGTCAGACAGATAAAAATCTGTTCAAAAAAATGATTGATCATAAATATACCAAGAATATGTTGTATTGTTGAATTACTTGAAACAATTTGTTTACGTATAAAACTGATTTGTAAAATCATATTATTAATAAATATTATATCTACTTGTATAAAAAATATTATTGGTGTTATGTGACTATTTGAAAATGAATAATAATCTTAATATAAAGTTGTATGTCTTATAAATATATATATATGAATTTTATTGTAGAACTGGATTGATAATTTTGACTTCTCATACCTTATTAATTTATTATATTGTTTGTTTACCATTAATAAAACTTTAACTTACAGCTTCATGCTTGTATATAGGTTAAAAACGATCGAATAGTCACTCTCTCTTTATTTTGTCTACACCAATCGTTGAATTTACTGCCCCTGAGTCTTTAATGATACTATGTTAATCCTACGCGATAGGCAAGATGAAAATACTAAGTATGTTTACATCTATGAAAAAATATCGAAAATTTTTGTTTTTAGCACAATGTTACCTACGTTTTTTGACACAATGAAAGAAAACGGTTAAGATAAATGATGAAGGACGAAAAGTCAGTGATGCAAATAGTATTCAATCATTCCTCATAATAATACATATAGACGCACAATACATTGTACCTCTCTTAGTAATTTATATTTGAAAAGAAAAAGGAGAATATGGATGATAAGGAACCACTATTAAAGAAACATAACAAATTACTTAATGATAATGATAGCGACAATGAAAATAAAAGGTATGATTTAAAAAAAAAATATAATATTGATAAACACATAAGAACTCATCATTATTTATAGTTCTTTTGATTGGCGTCAATATTTCAATCGGCAAAAGACTAATGCTAGGAATAAAAAGTTAGACGATGAGAACAAACAAACAAATAAAGATATTCCAATTAGTATTTTTCAATTGGTAAGTATATTCTAACAAAAAATATACTAAGTTGACAGCATGTTGTTTTTCTTTTAATATATATATATATATATATATATATGAATTAATGCATTTCATTTAATGATAGTTTCGATTTGCTGATCGTATTGATGTTCTTCTTATAATTACTGCTCTGTGTCTCATAGTGGGACATATAGTTTGTATTCTTGCCAACATAATTCTTTTTGGTCGAATCACGGGATTATTTGCTACTACATCATTTGCTGTTGATTGTAATAATCAAAATTTAACATCTACAATTATCAATAATACTGTATGTCCTCCTGGTGTTGATCTTAATCCATTAAATTATGATCGATTACATAAGTAATTGAATAAAAAATATTTTTATTTTTAATCTTTTCAAATTTTTCATTTGTAGATTATGTCATTATGATAATAAAATGATTTCATCGACATCATCTCCATTAACACCTTTATTTCGAGAAAATGTTATGCATCTAGTTTATTTGTTCTTCGGTAAGTCTATTGAATATGATGATTAAAATTATAAAAAAAAACAAACGATTTGTTGTTACTCTGTATCAATGTAGGTTTTAGTCTTCTTATGCTTGTATGTGGTTTTCTTGAACGTATCTGTTGGACAACTGCTACGAAACGACAGACATCTCGCATGAGTGTTTTACTCTTTCAATCACTTATTCAACGTGTAAGTAAAAATATTTTTTTACATTCATGAAATACTTTGTAGTTCGTGATCATAGATCCAAATTGAATAGTATCGAATTTCTATTAGATGGTTTAAATTCAGTGTAGATCTGCATTGTAAATGTTTGTATATCTTCAAAGACGGTTATTCATTGACGAGTAACTAAAATAAGTGACTATCAACGATTAAACTAGTTAAAATACAGTTTATTCTATTTATTTCTCTTGCTTCAAGTCAAACATAAAACAAAATTAAGTAGATCATTTTGATCTCGATTTATGATTCAAGATAAAATAATGTGTTATTTCTCTTTCATTTTTTAGAACATGACTTACTTCGATACAAACCAAACTACTCAATACAATTCGAAACTTTTTACGTAAGTAAAAATAATAATTTCATAACAAACAATTATATATGATCGATTTTCTTTACAGTAATATTGAAAAGATCAAAAATGGAATAGGTTTTGAATTCGTAATGGTAATTGCACTTATTACAGGTATGATTTTCAGTATAATCATATGTTTTATTCTTAATTGGAAACTGTCTTTAATTATGTCTTGTATAATTCCAATTGTTGTCGGTATTTCATTGATGTTTGCTAAGGTATAAATTATTATTTATTTCGTTAAATTTTTATTAATAATTACAGTTCGTGGCTAAAGAAACACAAGAACAATTAAGTACGTATTCGAAAGCTGGACAAATCGCTCAAGAAGTATTTAGTTCATTAAGAACGGTTCTTTCATTCAATGGAAGCAAATTGGAACAAAAACAGTAAATAAATAAATATAGAATTATAGAATTATTGTATTATTTATTATATGTAGATATGACAAAGAATTACAAATAAATGAATGGTGTACTGTTCGCAAAGATGCTGCATATGGTGTTTTATTTGGTTGGTTTTTTTTTATATCCTTTATAGTTTATTCAATTGGTTTCACTTTTGGTTCCATTCTTATCTCTTATACCACTCATCATACACTGAACGTCAGTGAGATAATTATTGTAAATAAGCTTTGACATCAATATGCAAGAAAGTAATTGAAAAACGAACTTTCGTTTAGGTTGTCAATATGTTTGCACACACCTTAACTTATCTTAATTCAATTGGTCCTTTCTTCCAATCGATTTCGGAAGCTCAAGGTGCAGCAGTATCCGTCTTTCGACTTATTGATGAAGTAGAATACATTGAATACTATAGCAGCTAAATCTTGATAACAATATTTTCTATTTTATTTTATGATATAGGTACATGATGAAAATCTGAATGAAAAAGAAATATTGGAAGAGAATATATCTGATGAAAACTCGATTTCTGATATCAATGGTGATATTGAATTTGACAATGTTAGTTTTTCTTATCCATCAAGAGAAAATGCAACAGCTTTGAATAATCTTAAGTTAACTGCTCGTGCTAATCAAACAACTGCTCTTGTAGGTTCAAGTGGCTGTGGTAAATCTTTTTCTCTAAAATAAACATAACATTTTAATATTGTAATTTATTGTGATAGGAAAAAGTACATGTGTATCACTTCTTCTTCGTTACTACGAACCTTCTTCAGGCAGAATTATGATTGGTGGTCAATCACTTACAGATTATAAAATCAAACCATTTCGACAACATATTGGAGTTGTTAGTCAAGAACCTGTAGGTTTCTTTTATTTTCTCTTTTAGTCTCTCTAGAATATTTATATTAAAATAGATTTTGTTTGGAATAAGTATTTATGAGAATATTCGTTTTGGTAAATTAAATGCAACACGTGAAGAGATTGAAAATGCAGCAGAACAAGCTAATGCACATAAATTCATTATGAAATTACCAAATGTTTGTTTTTTTGTATATTTATATTTATTTATTTATATTAATATTTTTGTTTGCAGAAATATGAGACACTTGTTGGTGAACGTGGTATACAATTGAGCGGTGGTGAAAAACAACGGATTGCATTGGCTCGTGCACTTGTCAAACAACCCAGCATTCTTTTGTTAGATGAAGCAACTAGTGCACTTGATAATGTTAGTGAAAGAGTTGTTCAAGAAGCACTTGATCGAGCATGCAAAAGTAAGAATTATTTAAAAAATTACTATTGATTATATTATCATTATGTGTATAGATCGTACAACAATAGTTATTGCTCATCGTTTAACTACGATTAAAAATGCTGATTATATCTATGTATTAGATGAAGGAAGTGTAATTGAAGAAGGTACACATGAAACATTATTGGCAAAAGATGGAGGGAGATATCAAACAATGGTTAAAATGCAACAATCTGAAAATACGTTTCATAGACAAGAGAGTCTGATGCAAATGGAAAAAGCAGCAGCTGAAGATGAAGAACAATTATGTATGTCACCATTCTAATATTAGTAATTATTGCATTTTATGAACTTGATTTTGTTTTTTGGAATAGTGGCATGTGTTCGTCTATTGAGTGAGAGCGAAGCAATTGATATAAATCGGGTAAAAATAAATATCTAATAATTTTTAAAGATCATTATTAATATGTAAATTTTTAGAGAGCGTCGATAGCAATAAGAGGAAGATCTGTCTTTCTAAGACTCATGAAGATGAATAGCCCTGAATGGAAATTTATCTTGATTGGTTGTGTAGTATGCATACTTGGTGGATTACGTGGACCAGTGTTCTCGCTTCTATTCGCAAAAATCATTAATGTGAGTGATTTTATTCATATGAATATTCTAACAAAAGATAAGTGAAATGTTTTTTTTTTTGTCGACTTTTTCTTTTATTTAGGAATTTAATGATTGTAAAGACACTGAGATGCGTCATCGTGTGATGATTACAAGTGGTTTATTTTTTCCTTTCGGCGCTGTCTTTATGATTCTTCGTTTTTTCCAAGTAATATTAACATTACTAAACTATATCAATGAGTTTTTTATGTTTGTTTACAGTATGTCGCTTTTGGAATTGCAGGAGCGAAATTGGTTAGTCGCCTTCGTTCAAAAGCTTTTGCATGTTTACTTCGTCAAGAAGTAGCTTATTTTGATCGACCTGAAAATAGTTCCGGAGCTATATGTACTCAACTCTCTTCTAATGCAGCTGCTATTCAAGACATGGCTGGTGCAAGATTAGGTTTTATTTGCGAAACTTTATCCTTATGTTTTTTTGGCTTCGTACTTGGCATTTTTTACAGCTTAGAGTTGACAATAATCATAGCTATTCCTTTCTTTATCATACTGATCGCTGCTATTATGCAGATACGTTTGAGTTCATGGTTAAAAACACAATCTGATCTCATTTACTCTGAAGCTAGCACGGTAAAACCATTTTATTATTCATAATCTTTGAATGTGTAATAGAATTATACATTATTCGATCAAATGATTATTAAATATTCATTGTATGTTTTGTCTTATTTAGCTTGCTGTTGAAGTTATTACCAATATGCGCACAGTAAAACAGTTATCAATGGAAAATGAGGTTTTACGACAATATTCGGATATGATTGATCAAGTATTAGGGTTAGTCTTATAACTATTATGCATGTACCTATATATTTGATAACAAAACTCCGAGTGCTTTTAATAATCATGATTAATTCTATCAAAAGCATGTTCTTCTATATCGATAATGAAATAATAATACCGAATATAGCTCTCTTTTTTTGCAGATATTTACTTCAATCTTAAATAAATTTTCTTTTGTTTAGAATGTCTTGGAAACCTGACGCAGTTTTTGCAACAGTATCTGCATTATACTGGGCGATGGATTCATTCGCTTTGGGACTTTTGTATTGGCGTGCTTTGGTTCTTGTTGAAAACAATGAACTAGACATGAACGATGTTGTTATGTAACTAAAACAATAATTTTCATAATCTATAAAATAAGTTTTATTATCTTTTGTATTTTTATAGGATTTCTGCTTTTGGAATGTTCGCAATAGAAGCACTAAAAGTTGTTGGGATGTTGTAAGATATAGAATCTATGTTTTTTTATTTTTTTTTTCGTTATTTATCATTTCAGAGGAGAACGTATTGGTTCATCATTTGCTGCTGCTCACGCTTTTTTTGATCTATTTGATCGAATACCAACTATTGATAATGGATCTACTAAAGGCCAAGAATTAGTAAAAGAAAAAGAAAGCTATTGTCTTTTAATAATATATTTTATTTTTGAATTGTTTAGACTGATTTTCGGGGAGAAACAGAATTTAATCAAGTTAAATTTATTTATCCAAGTCGTCCAACAGTTCTTGTTCTTAATAAACTGCAATTGTCTATTAAATCAGGTCAACGTATAGCTCTTGTTGGTATGTTTAACTAAATTATGTTTTCTTGTTTATTAATCATATAATATAATAATCGATTTAGGTGCATCTGGATGTGGAAAATCAACAATTGTTCAATTATTAGAACGATTTTATGATGTTACAAATGGACAATTAGTAAGTATCTCTTTTCTATATATATAATTCAAGTTCTTTTATAAACAAAAATATTAATATAAACAAGGCTGTTGATGGTGTTGATATTCGAAAATTAAATATTCAATGGCTTCGTTCTTGTTTGGGCGTTGTTAGTCAAGAACCTGTTTTATTTGATTTAACAATTGCTGAAAATATCTCATATGGATTAGAAAATATACCAATGGATGAGATTGTTCTTGCTGCAACTAAAGCTAATATTCATGAATTTATTCAACAATTACCTCAAGTTAGATTAATATTAAATTATATTGATTATTTAGTAATATAATCTTTTATTTTTAGGGTTATGACACAAAAGTTGGAGTAAAAGGTAGTTTTTTATCAGGTGGTGAAAAACAACGTATTGCTATTGCTCGAGTTCTTATTCGTCGACCTAAAATATTATTATTAGATGAAGCTACAAGTGCTATGGATCCATACAATGAACGAGTAAGTTTATTTTCTTTTATATATATAATTAATATTTTTAATAATCAAAGATAGTACAAGAAACTCTTGATCAAGCTCAAACAGACGATTCTAGTCGAACATCAATTATTATTGCACATCGTCTTTCAACAATACGTTCATGTGATTTAATACATGTACTTGAAATGGGTCGTATAGTCGAAAGTGGTACTCATATAGAACTAATACAAAAAGGTGGAATTTATTATAAAATGTTAAATGCACAAAACAACGTACAATAATTATTATTCAACTATTTCATTAACAAATATTTTTTACTAATTTTCTTTTTTTTCTATAATATGTATGAAATTAACTTTGAATTAAATTACATCTAATTTCATAGAAAATTTCAGTGATCAATTTTTGATATCAACGAAATATTTTAAAGAAAGTAAATAATAGAAGAGAAATTGTGAAAGTATTAAGAGAATATTCTATTTTACACCATAAGTTCGTAATGTCTATTGATAAAATATGATAACATTTACAAAAATTCTCTTCAAATATCGCTTGAAAAGAAATTCGAAAGGTCTCGCGTTTTATATATTTATTTATTTTTAAAAATCTTTATAATTGTCTTCTCCCCTTTTTTCTCTTGGTCTTCTTTACAATTCTTCAACAAGTATTTATATTTACATTTGTTTAATTTCTTTCTTTTTTTGTTTCTTTCACATAAAATCTCAATTATATTCGTAATTACTTTGTTGATTTGAATTTAATTAAAAATTCAGTTTAATGTTATCAATAAATTTATGATGTTTAATTTAGAGAAATAATTTTTGTCCAAGAATTTGCCCAGCTCCCTTTTTTAGATATAGTGTTTCGAGAATATCAGCAAACTTTTCTTTTAATTAATCAATAGTTATTTAATAAAAAACTAATCTCAGATTTAAATTCTTCAGCTTCAGTTATGTTTTAGTTAAGTTTTATAGGAAATGTTATTAATATTTAATAATTCGTTAAGCCGAAGGTTAGTTTAGGATTTCCTATTCTCTAGTATACATAGAATATTTTGACTATAGAGTGAATTTTGATAAATAGGTAAAATGTGGATGACAGGCTTTCTGTTGACTCACGTCAGTTTTGGCTCGCTTCATATCATTTCGAAAAACAAATCAACCAATACACCTGCATGTCCTAGAATGTAAGAAGCATGCGCGTCAAAACAAAAACAAATCACATACATTATATATTCACTACCGCGTGAGAAACGTTTTGCAATACTACTGGGAAAATACGTACGAAAGAGAGTAGGATTTGCGATGAAAGCCAAATAATATAGTCTATTATGGCGATGCTATATGGATAAATCCAACATGTATATATATATATATATATACATGCTCGGTAATCAAAGGGTTAATAATAAATTGCATCAGTATCAAAACAACTAATAACATCATGGAGCAAGAATCTGCAAATTTATTGCAAAATCATGCCAGAAGTACAATAGCACAAAGTCGTAGTATTCGTTCTCAAAAAAAATTATGCAAGTAAAAATATTTTAATGCTAAACATAATCAAGAAAATATGTACAATCTATTTTTTTATTCATTAGAATATTCTCAAATAAATATATTGCACAATGTTTCATTCCTACACGTTTGAATCGAGTTTTGAACAATCTGCATCGTTTGGCAGAAGGTTTTTCTGGACAATAATCAAGATGCAGACAGATTATTACAAAAGATAATAAAATCAGGATTTAAATTTCATGTGCTCTACAGGAATCGGATTATTCCATTCAGGGCAGATGGTAGACAATTAATGAAGGAATTGCGTAAGAAATTTATTTTAATTTTTGCAATGATTGTTACACTAAACAAGTGGAATTCCAGGCGCATTCGAGACTCACTCCAAGATAAACTCAGAGATTGTCAACAGTTAATTCGCCGCATTATTGAAGATCATCTGACACAAAAAAGTCATGATCGAATCGATTTTATTTTTAATTTTATTTTGGATGCAGATTTTTTGGCCTATATTTTTAATCCTAAATTAACACGTAATCATGCCATCATCCAAGAAATTATCGATGATCTACGTGCATTGATGTCTGATGCTCTACTTGCATTGTTGTCTGATGCTCTACGCGAATTGATGTCTAATGCTCTACATGTATTGGTGCGTGATAGTCTAATCTAAGATTTTTTTTTTTCTTTTGTATCTTATATTTAAACCTGATATATTTCTATTCTAATAATAAAACGTTAAAAAGAATAAACTTGATACAAAAACTTAAAATTTCAAGTTTATGTACTTTATCAAGCTCATTCTTTTTTGGTCAAAGATTATGACTATTTGTATATTTTTGTATGAGATATAAACAAGATTTATTATTTCTATATTTTTTCTCAAAATTAAATAGATCACATTGGAATGAATATCTAAAAACTGATCGAATCCTTTTCGTACTTCTTGATTATCTAAATTCCAAAATTGATTTATAGTTTATTCAATATCATTTTCTAATTTACTATTTTCTAAAAGTACTTGTGTAAGAATTAATTCTGACTAATTACGAACATAAGATGTGGGTGTAGGTAGAGTGTCGATTTATTTTATCTTTATCCACACCCATACCCTCATTATTATCGAGTTTTCATTGAATTTTTCTTATTCGATGAAAGAAACTAAACCTAGTTTTTAATTTATAATAAAAAAAACAATAGGAAATAAAATCGAATGAAGTAATCCATTTTTTTCAAGAATTTGATCCACTGTTTACGGAATCAAAGTATGGGTACAAAAAACGATCATAAATTTAGTAACTATAAAATAAGACGATGAATCGAGGAATTCGTCAAAGGAATAATTTAAAAAATTCACTTCGCAAAAAATCTGTTGAATGAATCTCGTTCTAACAAATAAAATTACTTTCAATAATATAATTTATTATTTTTGTAATAATTCGAAAAAGCTTTGGAAGGCACTTTTACATACAAGTTAGACTCGTGTGCCATCTAGTTATATGTGCACTGGTTGATAGCATGAAAAGACATCATATATATGACCTATATAGAGCAAATAAAAGGAAGAAAAATAAACTGCATGATAGTTTTAAGTTTTTGCGTTCTCCATTTTTATCAAATACACGTGTTTTTCAAACAAAGCATTTTTTCTATTCTACATTCATAAAACACACCTCTTTTATTATATAAATATCTTTGTATAGAATATAGAGTCTTTAGTCTTATAAAGATGCCTTTTCGTGATCAATGGCGTGATGTAAAATGTTTATACGATGACGGTATTCCAATAGATACAACAAGTAATGAAACAGCAAAATTATTCGATGCTGCTCTTACACAATACACTGGCTGGTAAATAAATAAATAAACCGTTTTTTTTATAAAACTTCAAAAGAATTGTTTTTTCTTCTCAAGGTATAATGATAAACAATTGGATGGTGTTGAATCAACTATATCACGTCTTCTATCATCTGATCCAACATGTATAACCAGTCGTATACTAGCAACTGGCATTGATTTATTAGGTACAGCAACTCCATCATCATCTCATCATTCAAAAACTCTTGAATCACTTGGAAATATAACATCATCAAATAAATATATTCAACTTCATAGTCAAGCGCTTCTTCAATGGTCACTGGGTCAATTTGCTAAAGCTACTGATACATGGGAACAAATTCTTGTTCTATATCCATTTGATATGATGTCAATTAAATTTGTATCAGATACATATTTTTATGTTGGTAATCGTGATATGCTTCGTGATTCAATTGCACGAATTTTACCTATATGGGAAACATCAACTGATCGACCATTAAAATCATATTTATATGGTATGTATGCATTTGGATTAGGTGAAACAAATATGATTGAAAGAGCTGAAAAAGAAGCTCGATTTGGATTAGAACTCAATCCACATGATGGTTGGGCAACACATGCATTAGCACATGCTTTAGAATATGCTGGAGAAACATCTCAAGGAATTCAATTTTTAAAAGAAACCAATCAAAATTGGCAACACAGTGATATTATTAAGCCACATATTGATTGGCATTGGGCTTTATATGAAATAGAACAAGGCAATAAAAAAATTGCTGAAAATATTTTAACAAATCATTTATTAAATAGAAATACTGATATGGGTATGCTAGATTTTGTAGATGTTGCATCATTAATTTATCGTCTTAAACTTGCTGGACAAAAATCTTCAACAATCTATTCATCAACTCAATTAAAAAAATTCTTACAGGATCATTTACATGATCATACATTGATATTTAATGATCTTCATATTTATTTTATATTAGATGATTATGTCGATCAAGAAAATCGAATGGATTTTCTTCGAACTTTAAAAGAATGTTATGATACATCTGATTCTGATAATAGTCAAGTTTATCGTCAAGTTGGACAATATATATTTAAAGCTATGGATCAATTTCAAGAGAAAAATTATTCACAAGTTGTTGAACTTCTTTATCCAATAAGAAATAAAATTTATCAAATTGGTGGATCAAATGCACAACGTGATCTTTTCTATTTATTATTAATTCATTCAGCAGTTCATTCATCGAATAATCAACATCAACAGTTAGCTAAACAATTAATCAATGAACGATGTTTAATGCGAAATAAAACAAAATCAAAAATGATGGAAAATTATGCGAATACAATACTTAATGATTAATTAACTACGAAAACATTTTTAGACTATAAAGAAAAAACAAAGATTAAACTTTTTCGAATTATTTTTTTTTTAGTATAACATTTAATAGTGTTTGTTTTATCAAATGAAAGATGATTAAAATTAGATCTTATTTTTAGTTTTGAAAATAGACAGAAACTATGATTTTCATTAATTTATATTATAGGAAAATGTTAAAAGAACGGCTGGTAAATTCTTGACTTTAATAACTTAAGAATAACAGCTACTTCATTTTTATTGATTGTGTATTTTTTTCCTTAGTATTATAAACACATTCGTACTTGACTGTTAGAGTAGCTCTTTTTCCGAGTACGCAGCTAACAATAAAGGAAATTTTAGTCTTTGTAAAGAATATAATATTTTGTTATTACATTTTAAGATCATTTTTTTTTCAAAATACGTGTTTTATTATTTTATCGTTAATAAATTCTTTAGATTTTTATATTTGAAAATAAATAATTTAAAATAAAAGATATATTTCAAATCTCATTGTTGATATATTAATTGCATGTATTATTCGTTATTTGAGCTATAAATATTTGTATTTGATCACGAAAAGAAAAGAAAACGATAGCTGGTTATAAGCGATACTTTGGAGTATTTCTTTTTATACTGTCGTCGTTCTCGGAACACATATTTTAGCTTGATTAAATTGTGATGAATGAAATTTATATTAACAGATGGCGTACTAAAACAATCAACATAATAGCTAAATGCATTAATAAAAAACAATCAATTAGAAACACTTTCAAATATCTATGTCGTTAATTTAAAAATAAAATCTTATTAATTTTAGTTTAATATTAATAATTTATTTTAATGTCCATTGCCATGCAACAGACGATTCAGTACCTTATTTTTTTAGTTACCATCAGGAGTTCACAATAACAAAAACACGATAAGAAAATTTACATAAAATCCTCTTAACGTTCTTTTTTCTGTTGTTGCCGTGGTCGTTACACATGCAAACGACATATTTCCATTCGAAAACTAAATCACGCACATGACAAAAAATGGGGTTGTTTTTTTATTTCTTTATTTTTGCAGATGTGTATTGATTAGAATAGAAAAAGTACAAGTGTGTTCGCTTCTATTGTCGTTGACTTATTTTCTTCCATCATCATTATTCGGGTTAATTTAGCTATTAAATTATCATAAATAATTGAAGACAATGACTAAATTATGTATATGTCAAATTTGTACCTGTGGGTAAGTTAATAAATATTATCTTGATAATGAGAAAAATTAAAAAAATCTGTAAGTTAATCGAGTCATATCATAACATTTGTTATATTCAAGGTTTTTGTTATTGTGTTTCTTTGAATGACGAAAAAAAAACATACCAGCTGTTACATATTCTTTCTAGGAAACATCGTTGTCCGCATCGTCCTTATGGTATTATTGGTAAAGGTGATCAAGATTGTGCGGTAACTGAATATCGTTCGGAATTCATTCCTCGTCAAGGTGGTGTACGAGAATCATTCAAACCTGAATATAATTTACAATTAAGTACAGCACGTTTGGATGATGAAACAACACATAAGTAATTGAATGATTTAAATCAAAAATATAATATTCAATTTATTGCTTTACTTAGACATGATTTTATTCAACACTCACTTTATCAACAACATTCCTATAAACCACACGAAGTTTATGTTAAACAAGGAGATTTTGATTCAGCAACTAGTTATAATACTGAATACACACGTATAAGAAATATTTATTCTTTTATTTTATCAAAAATAAATTTCATATTATTTTAGCCAAAGGCGGTGAACGAGCTCAAATGATTAGACATGAAGATCATCGATCAGCACAACTTCCATTTGAAGGCAATCCAACATATCGAAGTATATTTTATTTAATTAAATTTTTCGTTAGATTTTTTTTTCATTCGTTTTCTTCTTCTAGGTGATTATCGTAAATGGGAAAGTGGTCGAACTGAAGCAATTCGACACGATGGTGGATATGTAAGATTAATTTTTTTTTATCATATATGTTTTTATTATTTTTCATTCAAGATTCCACCAACAGCTCCATTTGGAGGTGAAAGTACATATACAACAGATTTTTTAAAACATCAAGGAGCAATGCGTCAAGCTATTCGACCTGATCAATCTATCTTAGCATCACATGATCCATTTGATGATCGTACTGGTTATCGTTCAGATTATATTCAACATCCACAACAAGAACGTTTTCAACGTATAAGAGATGAATATGTTCCAAATCAAGCTTCTTTAGATTCATTAACAACACATCGAAGAGATTTTACACCAAAAGATGGTATAAAAGAAAAGAAAAATTAATAAAAACAAAATTTATCTTTTTTTGTATATTTAGCTGATCGAACACGTTCAATGAAACCTGATCAACAAGGTTTTCGATCAGATGCCCGTTTTGATGATACAACAACAAATAAAACAGATTATAAACCATGGGAAGTACATCCGATTCAAACACATAGACCTGATGTCTATCGAGGAGTAAATGGTGAAATGGATTTAAATACAATGTATAATTCAGAATTTACACCAAAATCATTTTCAAAAGTTGCAGCAATTAGACCAATTGAAAGACGTGGAACTGATGCTAAATTTGAAGGAAATACAACTTATTTAGGTGATTATAAACAATGGCCTGAAGGACGACAAGCAGCTATACGAGCACAAAATGGTTATATACCTCCAAGTGCACCCTTTGAAGGAATGTCAACATATCGAGGTTAACATAAAATTTTTTCATTTTATTAATTTTAAAAATTTTTTCACAGGTCATTATATTCAACATGATGGTGAAATGCAACGATCATTTAAACCTGATGGTCTTGCCTACAGATCAACAGCTCCATTTGATGATACGACTATGTACAAAACTGAATATACTAAAAAAGAAATTGAACCTTGTCCAGCTACTTTTCTTGAGTAAGATCTATTTTTGTTTTAGGCATATTTTCTTCATGCATTTTTCTAAATATAGAACACCAAGAAGCAATTTTGTTCTTCATCATGTCGAACCAACTGGTCATAAATTTTATGAATCACAGAATGGAACATATCGACCACAATATCAACAACCTCTTGCAGTTTAATACACGCTAATAGCCTACGCATCGAATAGTGAAGAAAAAAAAAACAGCGAATTATCATTATTTTATTTTTATTTTTTTTTTTTGTCAATTACTTATTTTATTTTACTTGGACGAGTTTCGTTTTTCTTTAAAATATTTCATAATTCTCTCTTGCTCCAGATCTGTTCTCTTTTTTTTTCTAAGAAATATATATCTATTGGTTTAAAGAAAAACTTATTTATTCTTACAACTGAATCGATTAAGAAGAATGTTAGTAATGAAACCATTGAAACACTCACACTTGAAATAATTCTTTTCTTTTACTAAACGAAAAGAGTTTAATTTCAATCGAATTATTTATTTTGTGAATTTTCTACACAACAATTAAGTTGACAGATATAATTACAAAGTTTTAAAGTCAATTATTTTTAAATTTTCACAATATAATACATGAAATTTGTCCTAAATATACTTCATTGAAAATAAAATTTATATCTGCTTTACATTATTTATCGCAAAAAAAAAAGAAGAAAAGTTCGAGAGAA
This sequence comes from Adineta steineri, assembly GCA_905250115.1. Lineage (NCBI taxonomy): Eukaryota > Metazoa > Rotifera > Eurotatoria > Adinetida > Adinetidae > Adineta > Adineta steineri. The sequence continues at coordinate 6,619 of CAJNOI010000416.1, read as the reverse complement.
AACAAAATCTCTTTATAAGAAAAAAAACAAACTTTTCTTCTTTTATATACAATAGCATGAACAATGTTATGCAGACAAAAAAAGAGAACCTGTACAATAAATAAAATAGGAAGTTCGATATCAAATTATACATATAAAAAACAAAAGATTATCGAAAAAAAAAATATCTGACATAATATAAGAGAAAATTGTTTTATTTTTTGAATATTATACAACAAAAATATCTTATTTCATACGTGTAGATGTTGAATTAGAATGCTTATCATTTGATATAGATTTCTTTTTATCATCAATGACAACATTTCCCTTTAATTTTGATTTTAATAAAGATGTTGATCTAAAAATTTTTATGAATAATAGAAAAGAAAATTTACAGAAGTATTTATTTACTTATTTGAAGTCGTAGGAAGAGATGTTAATGGACCAGTTGGTCGTCGTATAGTTGAAATATTTGTATTTGATCTAGATTTAATTCGATGTAAATAGAAAAACAACAAGAAAATATTTTTTTACTTTGAAAATGTATTATTATTAATCATTCGAGATCGATCACCTATTAGAATTTCGAAAACAATTATAATAGAATAAAAAGACTTTTTTTTTACTTGATGGCATTCGGTTATTAGTCGATTTAGTTGTTAATTGTTTCTAAAAAAAATAACATTATTCGAAAAAACAATATAATTAAATTTTTATATCTAACCTGTTTTTGAATTTTTGGTATATTTTCAATTTCTTCTCGAAGATTTCTATAGACAAAATACAAATATTATATATACTTAATTCTATTAATTAATTTCTACTTTATAGTCAGGTCATTTTCAATTAATTTATTATTCATTTCTTGTTTCATTAATTCATATTCAACCACAATCTACAAATATTTGTTTTTTTTCAAAGATTTAATTTCTATAAAATTACTTTATCAAGTGTTTCTTTTTCTAATAATAACATTGTATGATCATTTCGAAGATTATCAAGTTCAAGATTCTAACCATAAACGAAATAAAATAAAAAGAAAAAAATATTATAAATTCATTTACAGTTTGAGAAAGTAATTGTTCTTTGTCCAGAAGAGATGTATTGTATTGTTGACATTGTGAATTATGTTCTAAAAGAAAATTTCGAAAAAATAAAATTTCTTTATTCAATTTAATTCATACCTTGAATAAGTTTATCAACTATTTGTTGATGCTCTTGTTTTAGTGTCTCTAATTCATTCTCATGTGACTAAAAAACAGAAATTTATCATAAAAAGATGTCCGAAATTCGCTAGTGTCACTTTAGATATTGAAATAATTACTTTTTTTAATAAAATACATTCAAGTTGTAAATTTGCTTTACTCTAAATATAAAAATCAATATTATTTTTCTTAAAAAATTAAACTTACTTCTTCTAAAACTTTATTTTCTTCTCTCATTTGAATAAAATCTTGATCAGAATCAATTTCTAAAACATCATCAAAATAATTCAAAGAAATTCTTTTGTTTTGTTTGACTAACGTTTACTAAATTTATTTAATGGTGTACATCCACCTATTTTACGTTTATTACTTATTGGTGTTCCAGTTGTATTTAATATAGATTGACTTATATTAACGCCAGAAAAATCTTTACGTCTTGTTGAATGTGCAAGTACTGGTTGTCGACGAATTTTAATACTAAATTAAAATATATTATTCGTGAATTAAGATAATATATGGTAAATGAATACCTATTATTTATTTCAGAAGTGTCAGTTGAATCCTCTTCATCAACAAGAATTGGTAATCGTGCAAGTGCTTCATTCAATGCATCTTGATCCATCGGTCGTATAGGTCGATTATCATAATCTGAATAAATATTTTCATCTTGGGAAGTATTCATCGCTGGTTCGAGATCCATGAGTTTTATCAGTATCTTTTTATTTAATATTAAAATAATTAATCTGAAAAAGTAAAGAAAGAATATATATGTTTATTTGAATCTTTTAGACTATCTGACAAGACATAAAAAAAAGAAGAATTATTTAATTGCTAGCAGCACGAAAATGATCATCATCTGTTGTTGAATAGATATGACCTTCACCAGAAAGAAATTCTAATGCTTGCCTAAAGAAAAATTTTATTTAATTTTTCGAAAAATAAAATAAATCATCATTTACTTGACTTGATTTTCGCTAAATTGTTTTAATTGTTTACATATTTCTGTTACACTATAACCTGTCATTGATGTTACTGTTTTTAATAAATTAAGAACAGCATTTTGTACTGGTGTAAAACCATTTGATACTTGTTGACTATGCATACCACCACCACCGGTATGATGATTATTATTATTTGTTCCCATATTTGTTCCAGTCTAATTAAAGAAATTAATTTGCTTAGAAAAAATATTTCTTTAAACATACAAGTTCGCCTTGTTTTCGAATATTCATACTAGCATGAATACATTCGATTGAATGAGCTATTAATTCATTTAATGATTGCATTTTACTAATATGATGTGCTACAACATGAACTTTATTAGAAAAAATTTTAACTTGACCAACAACTTTAACATAAGTTAATGGTTTTAATGGTTCACCAGAATCCTAAAAAAATTAATCGTATTTTTATCATAAGAGGAAATGATAACATACATCATGCCACCATTTTATTTCAAGTAAACCACCAGAATGATCATCAATTTCATATGTAGCTAAACTACCATTAACTTCATGATTTGCTTCACGAATTAAACCCATAAGCATAACTGTATTAAATTTTAAATGTTTATATACGAAACAATTATCTGCTTCAGAATGTTTTGCATTAAGAATTGTGGCTAATGTACATGTTAAGACACCTTTGACTGATGCACGCTAGAAGTTTCTTTTTATTGTTAATCAAATATAGATTTTTATTGGAAGAAAAACAAACCTGAGCATTACCAGCATCATTATCACCAGCAGCTTTTCGTTGTTGAAAACCACTACTACCTCCTTGTTCTAAAATATATAGTACAAAATATTATTATTATTATATATTCATTTCTTCTTACCCCAAAGTGCCATTGTTTAGTAAGAGAATTTCAAAGAATCAGTTGTAAGTTATGATAAAGACAAAGTTAAGTGATGAATATCTATCTATCTATATAAACGTAACAATAGATGTTTTATAATTCGTTAGCCAATCGATGTATATTCATATTTATTGGATAATCATTCTTTTCTATAGGTGACGTTCATAGATGAAAAATAAAGTCATTCACTTTAACACTCATATATGAATCAGTGCCAATGAAGTTAATTGTACAAAGAGAAATAATAATGGACCAGGCACCGTTTAATGGACAAACTATTCCCCATCCTTTGAGAAAAATATCCTTTTCTTTTTTTACTTTCGTTTCAAAAATAAAAAGAACAATAAAATGAAAATTTTTTCATTTTGGAGGGGGTAGTTTGCCTCCATGCAACATTTATATCTAGTTTCTGACTTAAACGTAAATAAGAAAAACAGTTGTGGATGATCTTTTGTTCGTGTAATTTGAAAAAAGAATACGAATCCGACAATGTACTAGTTTGATTGAATGATGGAAACTGAATGTTTTCACTAAGAGTATCATTAAGAATCGAAGTATAATTCTCACAAATCTCACTTTTTTGTTAGTTTTAATACGTTTTACCAAGATTTATTTGTAGCATGGTAATCTACAAACTGGCAATTTTGAGAGAAAAAGTGAAAGTAGAAACGAAAAAAACATCATACAATAAATTTCGAGAAGTTTTGTTTCTGAGAAGAAAGTTGCAGTAATTACTGTCTTTCGATCAAAGAGTCATCTCAGATGAATCTATTCATATCTAAATAAAAGAATTTTTCCAAAAGTTAACTTTAAAAACTTAAAAGTAGCAGAAGAACGTGAAAGTACAAATTAATCTAATAATTTCATACAAAAATATTGTTAATCATGTTTTTTTATTGAAAGATTACATAATAAATTTCATGCAAGTACATCAAAAGTTTTCGTTCTTCTCTGTTAACATCAAAACATTAGGTATTTCACTATAAATATAATCACGATACTTATGATCAAGTTTCATTTTGAGAAATGCTTTGTATGGCACCGTTTCTTTAAACCACAATTTGCCTACTGGCGTAGTAGCACTTATATGTTTTTCAACAGCTTTACGGACAATTGTCCAACCTTTACGTGAATAATGAAGATCCAATGCACGTACTAATCGATTCATGTGACCTTGGATAAGACAATGGAACACTTTAGTGTATACTTCCATAATATCATCGGTAACAATGCATGAAATGGGGAAAAGATCAAGTTTGAATGGAGTTGTACTTTCAAATTGTTCTCGATGAATTCGAAGACCACCAAAATCTCGTATAGCAAAACCAATTAATTGTCCTGTATGTCGATCGAATCTTGCGAGTGTATTCTGTCCATGTGCTTCAAAACAAAATCCATATTTGATCATTGGAGGTAAGAAGGCTGCACAAGCAAGTTCAGCATATCTTGTAAGAAAATTAATGCACTTCTGTTCGGTATTGAGATGGAAGATTGCTCGGACAAGAGCCATACTACCATCAGGTGTTTTCTCAACGAGACATTGTGCTACAATAACTAATTCATTAGGCATGAGTAATTCTGGATCTTCACGTAGAATACAAGCAATATGTTTGCTTATCATTTCATCAGGAGAATTCGAACCAATCGATGCGACTTCCCCTATCGGAATAAGACATTCAGAAGCGACAAATTTGGCGAGTGGAGTAATACGAGGACCATTGTAAGCAGAATAACAGGATATAGTTCGCCATGCACCAGTTGTCAAAATGCTTAGTGCCATTTTCAGATGATAACCAGGTAAATCCGAGACAGGTACAGGTATGATAGATCGAACAGATGCTTGAGCAAGAGATTGTCGTTCAGAGTTCGGAATAAGTGTTGCCGATGGAATCAATGAAAGAACTTTTGATACTTGTAACTGATGAACGGGTAAAATGAGCGTATCGGGTGATAACGCCGGTGGAAGATAATCTTTCATAATCGTCTCCCAGTTACCATAAACAACCAATTCTGAACGAGGAATCGAAATAAACTTGATACAGGGAGCCAATAAGATCGATTCGAAACCGTCAAAAGGTATTCGTGTACGATGCATTGGATGAGTTGGATGACCTTCAATTAAATATTGTTCCCATTGAATAGACGGAGACGAGAGAGATGGAATTTTTGTAGGAAGATGATTATATATCCATTCTTGATTTTGAACTGAGCTTATCAATTGTTGTTTTAATTCGGCAGTGCATCCCTTCCAAAAATGATCGGCAATTTCAATTGGACATAAAAGTTCTTTGCTATTTGCATCAAAGATATGAAAAGGTACAATATCAGCAGGATCTAACGAAGTTAAATTACCTACTGGAACTGGATGAACGATTGAAAGAAAGAGTTTGTATTCGATCCCATTATCATTGAAAGAATCTATGACGACAACTGAAGTTGAATCAGCGTTAGCTCGAATTAAACCTTCATTGATCAGAGATGCAATAAGACGCGATGACGTAGCAAAACGAGCTCGTTCTAGGGCAGTACGATGAATTAATGACATATGAATAATAAAACAGTTCGACGAGTTAAGGTGCCCACTATTTATGTTACAATCAAAAAAGTTAAAACAAATAAAATTATAGTAACTCAATTTTTGATAAAATAATCTACACCAACAGACGAAGATCAAAGGTAAATGACGAATAAAAATGGAACTGCAAAAAAATTTTGAGAAACGTTTAAAAAAATATCTCACGAGAATAGAGTTCAAAACTCGGGCGAGTACAAATACAACAACTACAAAAAAATGCTTTCATATTTATTGTTAAGTACTAAAATACTAATTGGTACTTGCACTTGATGTATCAACACTAAAAATTTCGTCTTTGATACACTGTACGTTGGATAAAGTCTATAAGAGTATCTTAGCATCAACTCACAACAAAGTAGTGACATGAACAGCATTTGAATGATAATTTTTTTTTGTGCATTAATAAACTACTCTTAAGTTTTCGAATTTTCAATGTTCACTGTCACTATCCTCAAGAAGAAAAGCAAAAGAAGAGAGAAAAAACTCATATATATATATGCAGCTGAATCTGTTATAAAACAAATATACTCGAACTACAGAACAAAAGAAGAGAAATATATATGCACTTTAAGTATGTATGATTACTTTATATTCCAATCAGCTGTGCACATATATGTGCTAAATTTCTTTTTTTTTATTATTGTCTACTCTGTTGATGATAATAATGAATAACGTCAGATAACGGTTTCAAAAGTAAAAAGAGTTGAAATATAGGGATCACTCTATCTCTATAAATAGTAAGCCAAGTTTAAGCGAAACTAAAAGTTTCTTCGGGTGCAAAAACTTCCGTTCGAGCTCTAATAGAGTTAATCTACAAAAGATTTGTTTAAAATTGACTGTATCCAGAAAACTAAACAACCAAAATAATCAAATAAGATAAGCCAACACGTACGAAAAAAACAGCGAACTGAATAATAAAAAGAAAATATGCATCTAAATACAATATACAATACATATTTCTTTCTACGGTTATTTATTCTATATAGAATGTATATCAGTAAA